>NDGN011269579.1:0-10044 GCA_002564285.1 Tympanoctomys barrerae | reverse complement strand
GGAACTCGGAAGAAATTCCTACTTGGTGGGCGGGGTCAGGGAGGAGCGGCGGAGTGGTGGGGGGCGTCTGAAGAGGGTGCGAGAGGGTCCGGCCCACGCTACGCCTGGGCTGGGACTCTGAAATTTTTAATGTATGCAGAATTATTGGTAATATTTGTAGCCATGAAGAAACATACTCAGAAGTTGTTTAAAAGGTTAGACTACTTGCTATCATAGAGGAGTTTAGGAAAGGGTTGTATGAACATGTGTTCATAGAACACTGGAAGACATTGATCCACCTAAAATGTCAATATTATAATTAATCTAACAGGAATAATGATAGAAGCCCTGCCTGTATTTCAGGTTCTTTCTATTGTAACACACTACATGTGAAGACTTCTTTTCTATCCCAAAGAAAAGTGATTTGGGATTGATTATCAACCATAAAGCAGGACACATCAGATTTCTGAGAAGAAAGTATCATTTCCAGGAAATAACTCTTGGAAACTTCTGCTTAGAATATTTTATCTTATAAGACTTTTGTTGTGTTTCCCTATTTTCTTCAAGAAAGTGTATCTTAGATTTTTTTCACATTATTGAGGATAGCTCAATATTCCAATGAGCTTAGATATTTTCCATTTCCTTCAATAAAAGAGTATGGGAAGTTAACTATTCTGCCTGTTTATGATACCATCCCTTATAATATAACACAAAATATTATGCACTAAGAGTCAGGGAGGGAACATAATGGTATGTATTAGGCTTAGCGCTCTCAACAGCCTCAAAATACATTATGAAAATTATCTCAATGGTGCCTACAAGGATGCAAGTAACTTTTGTCATACTACTTAGTACATCTAGGTAAATAATTTTACAAAAATGAATTGTCTGGCTTCATAAGTCCAACTTATAATTTATATTCATGTCTAAACTACAGGGTAAATGAAGATCTTGACTTCAGACAGCGCATTGATGTCTGTTTAGTGATGTTTTCTGCTTCTATTCATTTTTTGAAAAGCAATGAAAATTAGTGGATGCAGACGAGACTTAGATGCTCCCCATGACATTTTCTTAGGAGTGAACATTTTCATAAGCTCTTTAAAGTGTGATATACAGTTATAGCTATAGAGGAACCTCACATTCCTAATTGAGAAACAATATGAGTTTTTCCCTATGACTACTAGGCATTGAGTCATGCGAAAAGAGGAAAATGTGAATAATAATGTTAGAATTAACATGCCACAGCAGATAGGATAGAAAAAAATTTCACTGGCCTATAATAATGAACTGGGTTTTTAATAAGTATTAAGTATTTATTGGATATGCTGCAAAACCTGAGTGATGTAAATGAATTAGATATAAATATTAAGTTGCAACATTATTAAGTTCCACCCTTAATAGAATATACACCAATTATTTGTTTGTACTGGGAGGTCCAACTCAAGATCTTGTGCTTGCCAGGCAGGCACTTGTGTTACTGAGTTATATCCCTGACCCCTACACCAAATATTTTTTGAAAGATGCAAAATGTTTTCAAGTACATAAGTGTTTTTTTGTTTGGTTTGATATTTTTCTCTTAAGAAATCAGTGAAATAAGGATTTTCATAAACTGCATTTTATAGACTGAAAAACCTAACACTCAAAGAAGGAAAATTATAAGACAATCATAATATTGAATTACCTAATACAAGCACTAATATACCTATTAACTGTTACTCATTTCAATAATTTGCCTATGAGTAGTTAAGAAATGAATTCTAAAGCAAGTCTTTCATGTTAATCCAAGTTTACATTCTATATCTTCTATTCTATTCTATGTTCCAATATCAAACTGATATATTTTTTAAGTCTGAACAATTTTTGACAAAAATACAGAAGGAAATATTACACAAAAAAGTTACAAGGAAGCAAGAGAATAAAAAAACACAGCGTAAAGTATTTTCCTTTAAATTGTCTTCTGTTTGCTAGAATTGTAATTTATCTTAAACTAATTCAGCCACTTACTCTCATTTGTTCTTAGAAAACATGAAGCGATGGCAAAGTGTTGATTCTATAGGCATATTATAGTATGTGGACTGCAAATTTCTGTCAAGTTCTATGCAGTTGTGCCATTTAGGAGGTCCTAGTATCAGGCACTAAGGTGCTAAATTAAAGGCCCTTTCTGGTCCAAGTTAGAAAACTAAATTGATGTATGGAATTATAAAAAGAAGTATAAGAAAATGTATTTTAATTATATACATACATGAAAATGAAAATAAATGCTATTTTCTATACATAATTAAAATGCAAGAATTAACATCATCTTATGATATATTATGTATATTTATTGTACTCAATGTGAATCTATACCAGATCAGTGAGTTGACTTTGGACCATCAATATCTCAGAATTATACTCCTCATATAATTTAACTTCTAAGGAAATTCTTATAAATCAAATAAATACATTCAAAGAGAAGTATGAAGTATGCATCATATTGTGAGAAAGAAATCAGAGATGTGTTTATGATTTGATTTAGTGATAAGTGTACAACTTTAGGCTTTCTTTCAGCTTCATTTTTTTAAAACTTACTTTTGTTATTTGGAATGGCAAGAATCAAGACAAATGACCTCTAGATTACACTATATATATATATATATATATATATATATATATATATATCCTTTTCTGTTTATGCATAACTGTACCTGCAGAAAAGCATATTTATTCTTATAAGCTCAATAGGTATAGAAAATATCTTTGCTTTATGACTTTTATAGTGTTTGGAAATATTATATTTACTTTTGAAGCTTTAGAATTTTTAGTATTCCCAATTGAACATTTGAGATTCAAAAGTGCTAGAGCTTTACCTAAAATAGTAGTCAATAGGAGAAACATACAACTGAATTTAGATGTTATAGACACTTTGGAACTAGGTGTTCCAGAAAATAAATGTATTATGAGCTAGAACTGCAACTCTTATAGCTCATAAATAGAAAGGCATTAAAACAATATAAATCATTTGTACTGCTCAGAATAAATACATGGCACAATCAAAATATGTGGAGAATGCTTAGGGTGAGTTTTCAGATACCTAAACACACATGAGAACCTTAGTTGTTTAAAGTAATGAACAAAGTCCTGATTCATTCAAGAGCTCCAGGACCTAGTATCAGCCAATAGGCTCAGTTATCTTAACTTAAAATGAAGAAAATAAGAATAACATATTTATTGGGCACATATGGTCATTTACTCTATGAAAGGTACTGTATTCATTACCTTTGACTTTCAAAACAATCCTAGAAAACTTACTATTCTCTCTATACAAATGAAGAAACGGAGGTGTAAGGATGCTAAGTATATCTACAGCATAAGATACAGAATAAGGCTCAGAAACCACTCTATACATTTTCACTAAATCCTAGTCTACAGTGTACTAGGCTACCTTAAGCAACATCATACATGAAAACACATTATACATTTCAAGATGTTACACAAATATGAGCCTAGTAAATTGATCCTTTCAAGGTCTAGGCAGGGAAATTCAGGACTGGGTGGACAATTTTATAAATTTAATCTCCCCTGTACATTATTCATTTACAAGGCAGTCTCAATCAGACTTCTGTGTCTTTTATTAAATTCACCTCACAGAATGAACTCAATTAATGTTAATTAATTGTCTAATTATACTATGCAATATCCATGGTTTCATATTTAACCTAAGGTCCATCTTACCTATTTAAAATCATGCCATATAATTTCTATATGGAATTCAATCATTTTAAAGATTGATAATTTGGAAGAACATAAAAGTTGCTAAAACATTTATCAATGCCTTATTAATATTTCCTATAGTTCTTCCTTATTTTAGAACTCAAATTTCCTCTTTCAGGAGCATAATGACATATGAGGCCAACTATTTATTTAAAAATAAGAAAATGGGGGCATTGAACTGTTTTCTTCACATCTTATTTCATAAAATAGACATTCTATAGAACAATGATTATTAAGTAATTGTTGTCCATACTTGACCTACTATTGAGACATATGGCCATTCTCTTAAAAAAGGAAAAGAATCTAAATAATACTTTTAAATGTTAAACATCAACAATTCCAAAAAACATATTGAAATATATCCCATATCAGAATATCTGTTTTAAGGGATTGTTTTCCTTATTGTCTTCTAAGACAATATTTCTATATAATATGCAAAGATGAGAGTCCTGATTTAAAGTACTATATGTTATCTAATTATTGTGTGACTTGGAAGCAAGAAAAGTTAGGATAAAAAAAGGAACTCTGTATTGAGGAAGAATAGAGATCTGTGGGTAGCTATAAAAACTTAATATAGAAAGAAAATGAATCTGGCACTTACACTCAAGAGCTCAGCTTCATTTTCATTATGCTTCATTTCTTGCTAATCATGAATATCAATGTAATCTGACTTTTGTTGAAAAATTATCAAATTTCTCTAGATGTTGTCACAAGCACACATTAGAATGATTTGGATGTGTAACAAAAAAAACCTGATAATTTAATCATAAAGCATGAAAGCAACTTAGGTTTAAAGTTTTGTTGATATTGCAGCCCTCTGATTTCCAAGCACTTAAAAAAAAGTGCACCCCCAGAAAAGTCAGAAGAGGTTCTCTAACTTGGAATTTCTGTCTGAATAATGGAGTAATGACCTTCTGTAGTAGATCTCACTTTTTCCCAAGCATATGATAGAGGAGAGAAAACTTTATTTCTAGTATTTTACACCTGTCAAATAGAAAACTGGGTAAAATAATAAGTGGAATCAAATGAATATAGTTATAAAACTATAGGAAAGAAAATAAAAATAGATTCTAATCTGAAATGACTCTCTCCACTAACTCTGTCAAGGCTGAACTCAGAAGACTTTGTTCAGATAATACCAAACCAAAACAAAAGATAATACAAAAAGAACTAAAACAAAAACATTTTTGTAGACCTGGGAAATTATCAACTGTACTTGGTATAATTAAGAGTTTCAACAATTTCTTAGTAAAGAAAGATTGAAAATATTCAAACAACTATGTTTGTCATGAAACAAAATTCTTACATAGTTATTAATCCATTTCATTGATTTTCCCACATAGAAGTTTACTGCTGAACAAAACATGTGTTACTCAAATCATGATATAAATTCATCTATCAAGTGATTTGTTTGTTCGTGTAATAATTCCAAGTAAAGTGAATCCTTTCCACGTTGTTCTTTGTATAAGCCTATATTTTTTGCATATCCTGTGCATTTCAACAATAAAACATTAATCCACTTTGAAAGATGCCAGGCTAGATATTGCTATTTTTCAAATCAAATAAAAATAATTTGGCTCTAAAAATTTTATTTAACATTGATATGAAAGCTAAAGGTTTTACTTTGCAAACTACATATCAGTCTCAGTATGTTAACTTTATTTATTTATTTATTTATTTATTTTTATTTTATTATTATTTTTGTTTTGCAATACCAGGGATTGAACTCAGGGCTCTGCGCTCACCAGGCAAGCACTTACGCTACTGAGGTATCTCCCTGGCCCTAGTATCTTAACTTCATAACTGAAGATTCATAAATTCAACCTAAACAAATAAAAAAGACAGTCACAATAGAGAAAATTTCAAACAATGCCAAAGTAGTAAGCATTTTTATAAATATTTTCCAACTTGATTTTTCTGGTCTTACTGCCTAAATCAAACCACAACAAGAAATTTTGAAATTTACTGCTGTA
Source organism: Tympanoctomys barrerae (assembly GCA_002564285.1). Classification (NCBI taxonomy): domain Eukaryota; kingdom Metazoa; phylum Chordata; class Mammalia; order Rodentia; family Octodontidae; genus Tympanoctomys; species Tympanoctomys barrerae. The sequence goes on along the minus strand of NDGN011269579.1, from coordinate 4,339 downwards.
AAAATATCTGAAAAGATTAAAAGCATAAACCAAATAAAACAGATGAAAAGTTAGGGAAGTAATCTTCTGCCTTATTATACAGTTCTCCTCACTAACAATATATCCTTTCACAACTCAGTTTTTCTCAATTAAATGCATGAGAAAAAGAACCTAAGTTCAGTTTTTATTAAATACCCAACGAGCAGATAGGTGCATTTTTGAAGAGTGCTTTGCTTTTTCTGCCCTGAGAAAGAAGATGTTTTATTATAAATAAAATCTATTATTAAGCTTGAAATGGTAGGAATGTATCCATAGTTTTGAGCTTATAAATATGTCTCAGAATCATCTTGACTATAGAATTTTATCTCCCTGTGTATCAGGAAGAAAAAGATACTCCAAAATTCATGTTTGTAGGAACGGTACAATGCACCAGGCCAATGTGAGCAGGTGAAGTGCAAATAAATAAGCCGAAGTTTGCATGATTAAGTTTTTAGTATTCTGTTTTTTAAATTCGCTTGTTTCTCTTTGCATTTGTTTTTGTTGGGATCTTTTCACTCTTTTGATATCATTGCTTTTTTATTTTTATATTTTATATTTTATATTTTAACACATTTAATCTGATTCAGAAAGCCAAATAATCATGAAATATATGAATGGCCCATTACAATAGCAAGACACTGATAACAAATTCTGAATCCTATTAGCCAAATTTATTATGTCCACTTGAGAGCTATTAAAAACAAGATGTTGAACATTATAGGAAAATATTCACTAAGCACCAGTTCTTCTAAGTTGTTCCCATGATCTTTACCTTTTAGATTTGTAGCTCTGTAAATTCCCATCCCTTGAATATTATCAAGAACTATGACTTCCTTCTAATAAATATAATGTGACTAAGGTGGTAGGATTTCATCCCTGTGATACATGTATTATATCGTACTGTACTGTACTGTACTGTATTATATCGTATTAAACAGCTCTGCTAGCTGACTCCTCTTGCTGACTTTGAAAATACAAGCTGCCATGAAATTTAGTATCACTAGAAACTGAATGTGACCAACAGTTGTATGAGAAGTGGTTCTATCTTTGTGACCCTCCAAATGAGAACCCAATCCCAGATAACTATACTATAGATAATTATACTACAGATAACTTTACTATTCAATACCATACCCCATGCAGGGCACTCAGCTAAGTGGTGCCCAGATTTCCAACCTATAATAACTCTGAATTAACGAGTACAATTTTCAAGTCAGTTTGTGATAATTGATAGGCATACTAATGCAATTCCACAATCAAAACAAGATTTGAAATACAAATGCCCCATAGGAAAATGTACCATAAAAAGTATGAAAGTCTAAATTATTTTTATGGGAACTTTCCTTCAATAGCTGCTAATGATGGAATGAAGTCTGGAAATAATATAAAAAATAGGACAGAACTGGAAAAAATGTGCACCTATTGTTTGAAGAGAAGAAGAATCATGTTATATTGGGCTGCTTATGTAATTTGGTGGCACAAATGCATGCATGGTAAGCACAAGGTTCTAAGTTTGATGCCCAGTTAAAAAAAAAAAGATTGCTGCATTGTTAGATTGCTATAAAATTATAAAGCTTCAGACAGCCACTGCCTATCTTCAGGATCTGCCATCCTTCTATACCATTACAGCATTAATGTTTTCCTGGCTATTCTGATTGAAAGGTCTAGAAAGTCTCTGAACCCCCTCCTTTGAACACGAAATTCTGTTCACTGTGTCCCTGTGGGCCCTGTAACATTTCACCTCTTCTTTTCACTTTGTGACATTGTACTCTCTGAGTTCTCATCATTCCTCATCTACAAAAAAAGCATCAGAACTATTCCTCAAGGTTCGTTTATTGAATAAAAACTGCCACATGACAGAAAGCTCAATATAACACTACATTAAGTGTTGTATTACTATTTCTGTAAGTGATCAATCCATCAAGTAAAAAAAACTGCCAAAGGCAAACTGTTAGTAAACAAAGGATATTTGACTTGGCAATTTGTTTCACTTTCAATTAATCAATCCATTATAGTTAGTCTATAAAATTCAAAGATTTTACTTATAGAAATATACATAGTTCATTTTTATTTTACAATACAATATATTTTAATGTTTAAAAACAAATGGTTAATTTGCTAAAATTAAAATTCAGTTACTGCTGGGTATGGTGTTGCATACCTGTAATCCCAGCACTTGGAAGATTAAGGCAGGATGAGCACTGTGAGTTGAAGACCAGCCTGGGCTACAATGTAAGTTCAAAGCCAGCCTGAATTGCATAGTGAGATCTTGTCTCAAAATAATTAATTAATTAAATTACTAAAAATGCTTACCCAATAAGGTTATTATGAGAACAGATGGAAAAACATGTATAAAATTGTGAGAAAAATACCTGAGTATGATTGTTTAATGAAGTATAGTAATTACTATAATTATTATTTATATCATTATTTAAATTTTCACTTTAGTCAAATATCAATTAATTAAAATAGTAATACAAACTCAGTGCAAGATAACTGTTTTAAGAAAAGGCAGTTAATAACTTTTTTTGCCCTTGTTAGTCAGAGTTCCTATATGCAGTTCAGTCTGGTTTTGAACTCGGCAGCTCTTTTCCTGTCTCAGCCTCCCAAGTGCTGGAATTGCAGCAGTGCACCTCCATGCTCAGCTGACAATTAGTAACTTTATACTGATGAAAATATGACCAAGACTTATTTAGGTACCAATTGAACTAATTTAGTGACATGAATAATGATATTTACCAGGAGAACACAAATGCTCTTTTAAAACATTCTGAGGAACTATGAGAGAATTCGGCAGTTCACTGGCTATGAAGCAAAAGAGGGGCTTCAGGAATGACTTGGGTATTGAGGTTTGAGAAAAAAAGTGGCTCAGCATAGACATTAACTAAAGTAATAATGACATAAAAAGAAAGGTGCTAAATTCCCCTGGGGCTATATTAACTATAAAGAAATTGCAGATAATGATAGCCAATAGACAACAGAAGGATTTCTCTATCTCTAGATTGAAAACCTTGAGGACAGAGATCTTGCCTTACTTGTTTTGTTATACTTCTTTAAGCAGAGTGAGGCCCTTGTACTGGAAAATATTAAATAAAAAATTTAATTTAATTGACAGTTCTACTTTGGAAAGGTTAAAAGGACCAAGAAAAAAAGATGTAATAAGTATAAAAATGTCTTTTTTACCTTTCAATCAAAATTTAGCAGAGACTATTAAAAATGTTTATTGCCTTATGAATCAAGTACAGAAATAGTAAATGTTGCAAAAAAATAGGATTAATCCAACACTTTACTATTTTTCTAAAGTCCTTGAAAATTTTTTCTTAAATAAGTTAGTGTAATCTTTATTTCAAGACAAGTCCTTGATAGCAAATATTTAGCTTTTCCATTTATCTTTCACTTAAAATCAACTGAAATACCAATATTTTGAAACCCTTCCAAGTGAAATCTCTAAGCACCGTCAGCTCCTTCCTCTCTTGGTTAAATTCCTTTCTGCAACTTGCATTGTATCTATGAAATCCAATTTCTACATAAAGCCTATGGTCAGATTCTATAATCTAGTTCCAACATTAGCCAGGCTCGGTAATATAGCCTTCAATCAGAATTATTTGATCTCTTTAACTTTAAGCTTCAGATGATAGACATAGACCCAACCTGTCTTTCTTAAACTGTCATTTGCCATTTAAATATAAGAACCTTTTTAGCAGTCATTACAAAGCTTTGAATGTAGAAAGTTCCCTAAATTATTTCCCAAATTGAAAAGCCTAATTGTGTTTTCAGATCATGTATAAAAAAACCTTCCACAATATAATCATCATGCTCCCTATATAAATTTTGGAGGAAAATGATGGGCATCAAAAAAAAATATATATATATATATATATATATATATATATATATATATATATATATCCCACAAATTGTCCTGAATACAATCTCCCATATAAAGTCAGAAAAAGCATAAACTGTTTTTGGGTATATGTTTTCTGAAACAATAATCTGAAATATGTTCTAGTCTACATTTCAAAAAACGTTGGTTCTTCTGATATAAAAATATTTATGAGATTGGAAAAGGAAGTTCAATTGTTTGCCTGATTACTAAAGTAAATCAGCAATTTTATAGTGTCTTCATTTTCAAATATTTTTAAAGACATCTAGAGCAATTTAAACAATATTGTGAATAATGTTTTTCTTTGCTTTGGACATCTATCTTTTAAAGGACTGCAGTGTGTTAGGAATGCCACCATTTAGGACAGCACATCCCAAACAGCATTCTAACTAGTCCAGGTTTCCCACTTGAGGCAGAAAGGAAGAATATATATAT
>NDGN011269549.1:0-14369 GCA_002564285.1 Tympanoctomys barrerae | reverse complement strand
AGTCACGGCCATTGCTTGGCCAATGTGCTCTCTGTGAAAGCCTGAGAGAATGATTTCTCTCATTGTGCCATTTTATTACGGGACTCCAGCATGTGCAGGTTGTGGTATCTGCGGGGTGGGAGCTTCCTGGGAACCACTTCTTGGGTCCTGAGGAACAATGTATGCTAAAACACTAGGTGGAACCAAGCATTGGACTTCAAGATAAGTTAGTTATTGTCTACCTTTTATTTATTTATTTATTTTTTGAGTACCGGGGATTGAATTCATGACCTTATGCTTGCCAGGCAGGCACTTATGCCACTGAGCTATATCCCCAACCCTTGTCTAGCTTTTGATTAGTTTGGGTTTCAAGTTCTGGAAAAGGCTCTATTACTGGCTACTCAGGTTTTTCATTTTCCAAAGGATTTAGGGTGTAAAGCATTTCCAGGTCTCCGTCTGCACCTTCCCCTCGTATCTCTGTCCATTGGTGAAGCCAAGGCCAACTTTGATTCAGGGAAGCAAGAACAGGAGCATCAAGAGTGGAAAATGGTGGGGCCGGGGAGATAGCTCAGAGTAAGTGCTTGCCAGGGCCTGAGTTCAATCCCCAGTTCTGGAAGAAAAAAAAAAAAAGTGGAAAATGGGAATCAGGAATTTGGCAAACAGGGGGTGCTGTTACAGGGACTTGAAGAACATGCATGACAATGCGGGGATACTCTGCTCCTTCCACACTGTGCTTATGGCTAGGTGTTACGTCCAGGGAGGGGATTTTAGGGAAACAAACAATTGGGTTGCTGGTGAGTTCTAGTTCCTCTCTTCTTTCCAGCTGCCCCAAGAATCATGACTCAGTGCTGCAGAGCCCTTCAAAGCACGGGCCCCAGATAGCATCAGGCCCTGGCATCCAGTCTCACAAACCCCTAGAGGTGTGGCCGGCAAACAGATGCATCTTGCATGCCAACAACCATTTGGATTATTAGCAGGGTGACCTATGACATGGTGTTGGAAACGTTTGCAAGGCACCTCCAGGCTCCTAGACAGGAGCGCCAGCACCGATCAGTATTCTCTCAGGGAGCATTTAAGGCCTCCTGTGTATCATCCCTGGGTCTGTAACAACCCATGAAAGGGGGATTTCATAGGTAGCTAACTTAAAAACTACCAGATTCTTAAGATAATTTAAGAGAAACAATGATAGTTTAAGGCTAGTTAGTAACTGCACAGTTCTCTGGCCCATACTTTAAAACCACTCCTACTGTGACAGCTAAAAATGTTTCCAGACACACGGCTCTTCTTGAGAACCACTGAATGAGGGCAAGTGAGCCAGGGTGATCTGATTAGAAGACCCAACTTTGGAAGAATAGTTGAAGGAACTAGGTGTCTTCATTTAAAGAAGCCTAAATATAGAGATGGTCGTATCAGTGACAGAAAGGCACCATATGGACCTGTTCTCTGTCATCCACTACATGGGACAAGGTAGTGAGTGAGTTCTAGGAGGTTAGATTTACACTCAGTATACAGCGACATTTCCCAACAGATCTCTCTGATAGTGTTCTGATACTGTGGCATCTCCTGTCACTGGGGCTAGATGACCACCTAAAGAAAGACGTGGGTAGTAAAAAACTTCTAGCACCTGATAAAGACTGGGACAATTTTGAAACGTCTTTCAAATAGTTATAGGACTCTATAATATGGTACTCTTTGGCATTTGCTGTGGCTTAACCTTTCCCAGAATTGCATGTTCTGTACAGGTCTTCTAAAAATGTTATTAGGAATAAAACAAGGCTACCTGATATTTACTAAGTCATTATTTTCTTTATCTCTTGGAATTCTCACAGTTCTGTGAGATAGATATTGTCTTTGTTATAGCAACGAGGAAACTGAAGTGTAGGGTCTAGTAATTCCCTGAGGATTTGTCCCTGGGAAACTACAGCAGGATTAGTCTAAGTTCTGAGAAGCCATTATCATATTGCCCTTAATTATTTTTGCTGTATTTTCTATAAAACCAACTTGATTTTTAGTCTCAGGGTTCAAATCAGTGGTCATATTTGCATTTTTAAGCCAATGGAAGGTTAACATAGAATTCCACAAATTAAAAAAATTCACTTCCCCATAACTTCTTCTTTTGTCTGGGACGCTGGGAGGGAAATTGGAAGGGGACTGTCAGGGGGAAAATTCCAGAGTATTAATAAACAGATACCGTTCCTTAAGCAATGTTTGAGTTGGTAGTAAAATCATTCTTTTTTTTTTTTTTAATTTATGAGCCTGTTCTATTTATACCTGTCCTCCTGATTGCCATGAAGTGCACATTACCATTTCGTCATCCTTGTACAAACCGTTTCCCACCAGTCTGAGCAGAGCCAGACAAAAGTCAACACAAGGTTGATTACTAGCCCTTTTCTTAATCAGACCCGTATTTCCTGTTCCTCTCTATTCTCACCGTAGACAAAACATTTCTAGTAGATTCCCTCAGCAGCATAACTTATCCCATTGTGTTTAATAACAAACATATCTCTAACCTTTTATGAGCCTCCCACGCAGCGCTTGTACTGTTAGAAAAGCCTGGTATTCCACACGCAGTCTGGAAAGGGCCTCCTCACTGGCAGCTTCCTACGCTGGCAGAAGGACGCCAGCAAGACGGATTCCTAGCCGCGCTTGAGCCACAGTGAAGTTTGGCTGCTGATGAGCACTTCCCTGCGTGGGGTGGCTGCAGCCTCCTGGCTGCCCTCTCTCGCTGCACCTGCCTCCCCTCCTTCCTCTCCTCCCGTCTCCTTCCCCTGCCCAACTGTAGGAAAGAGTAGGAGCCCTGTTCCGTAGTTGTCAGCTCATTCCTGGAGCGGATGAAACAAGGAGAAGGCGGTGCTGTTCTCCTCTGATCAAGAGTAGGCGCGCTTTTCACAGTGACGGCTCCAGCAGCAACAGCGGGCTTTGACCATTGAGCCCCGCTCAGATCCAGCCTTCTTGTGCATCTACGTTCAACACTACATTTTCCCGTGGGGCCATTGGGAGGGTAGAAAGAAATATTGTTCTCTCGGGCCGGCCAGATAGCGCAGCAGACTGAAGCGCCTGCTTAGGCAGACCAGGGGCTGGGGGTTCGACCCCGGGTGCCCTGAGTGGGCAGTTGAGACTGGGCATGGTGGCGTGTGCCTGTAATCCCAGTGCTTGGGAGGCTGAAAACAGGGGAATCACTACGAGTCCGATCTGTGTAGCGAGACCCTGTAGAGCATGTAGACCCTCCATTAAAAGTACACACACAAAACATAATAATGTTTTCTCAAGTTCACTGTTGTTTTTAAAAATAAGGTGAATTCCCTCCTCATTACCTGCAAATTGAAAGAACTGACTCCTCATTGCTTATAAAGTCCAAACTGAATTCTGGAATTTAAGATTATCCTAAAATACTCCCAGTTATTTTCTTAATCCTTTTTTCTTTTCTGGAAACCTGTCTTCTCACCAAATTGCTTTTTTCATTCTCTTTTTTAATTTTAATTTTATTTTTAGAAGAATACGAAATTATAGAAAATTAAAAACGATACAAAATCCCTTGCGCTTGCCAGGGAAGCGCTTATTCCACTGAGCCATCTCCCCGGCCCCATCAACAATGGTTGTTGTATTGTATAATGTTATCTTCAAATTATTTAGGTTACCAGATATAAACCTGCATAAAACTGGTTTTAAAAAGTTATAAGAAGAAAAAAAGAAAAATTAAGCATTAACTGCTCTCTTCAGTAGACTAGCAAAAATTAGCAGTACCGGTATCCAAATGATCCTACATGTATACATGATTGTCTTTTCCCCTTCTTTCTTTTATCCATTTCATCATTTCAGTTTTTCCTTCCCATTGAACAGATTCTTTCCCTTTCACAGTAGCTATTGTACCTTTCAGATTTTATTTACTCTTTCGGTTTAACACACTAGCGAGTCAGTCTCATTTTTTAGAACACCATCCTACCTTCTCTTGATTTGTCAAAAATGGACCCACTCGAAACCCAGCTCAGTTCTGACCCACTGTATACATCGTCCCTGGGGGTCAACCCGTAGCTGCTGTGCCATCTCTTTCCTTTGTAGATTTAAGGAGTAGGGGTACATGGAAGATCTCAGAAGACAGCCTGCAAGGGAGGAGGAGGGCAGGGCAGGAGATGGGAAGGACAGCACTGATGGCAGCCCCCCTCTGGGAACAATGTGTTCTCACTTAGCCTTCCTTCTACATTGCTCCCTGTGACTCAGTCCTGGGAGCTGGGTCGAGGCAGACGAATGGCCTGACAGGGCCAATGATCTCTAGTCTAGATTTACTTTTCAACTCACTAGAGCCACAGTGATTCTTCTGACTTTTCGTTGCCTTAAGAAAACCTGTGCCTGTCATGGAAGTGACTCAGAGAAGAACTTGGTGATCTCTCAAAAACCCTGCCCCTGAGATCATTATTTATTCATTAATAAAACTAGAAATAAGCACATCTGTCACCCTCAGAAGTTTTCTCTGCCAAAGCACATATACCACATTGGGTGGCCTTATTCTCTATGCTCTGAAGTTGGGCTGGATGTCATGTTTGTATGTGTCAAGGTTCCTATTTTTTATTTTAAAATGTAGGAATACCAGAAATCTTCCCAGTTAAACAGAAAACTATCCTAGAAATAAATAAGTAACATATTGTTCATTCTCCCAAACCCCCCACCAGGATTTCATCACATATCTTCCTTGCCTAGAACCTCTCTTCCTGCTATTTTAGATTTGTACTCAGTTCTGTAGGTGTGGCAAGATAAGGTGTGAAGTCTCAGTGTGAAGTCAGGATTCCAGTCTCATCCCAGCCTGGCCCACTGGAATCACAATCACCAGCAGCAGATCAGGCTTGGGTTTCTCCTGTACCTAACACAACCCTTGCCTGCCTATACCACAGATGGTTGTTAAGGCAAAGGCATAAGGAGACAATCTCTGCTCCAATGAAGGGAGAAACACTTCCTGTCCTAAGATCAACAGTTGTCCTTGAACTAAATGCTTCAGTGCCTCTGTCCATCTGTGACAGACAGAAAGGAAGCTTCTATCTTTAAGCCTGAAAGCTATACTCATCCTCTTCCTTGGGCTTGGGTGTCACCCAGGAGGTGTTCAATGACTTGAGATTCTGCCTCTAGGTCTTTTGCCTCTAGTGAAGCCTGACTTCTTGGGCACTGGTCTCTCCTTTGTCTTCCCTGATAGGGACTTCTAGCCTGATACTGTATCAGAGAAGGTCCTGTCAATTCCTCCAGCACCTGTCCTCAGGTCCTACTCCTGACTCACCGTGGTGATTAATGTGATGAACTGCAGCCCAGGACATGACACTGACCAATACATAGGATGCATGGTTATTAGAAATTCAAACCATTGGTTTTATTTTCTGATTAAGGTTCCTACAATGCTGGGCATGGTGGAGTGAGTTTATAATGCCACCTATTTGGGAGGCTGAGTTAGGACAAGGTTGAAGTTAGTGTGGGCAAAATAGTGAGACTTTATCTCGAAAATCTGGACACTTTTATGTCTTTTTAAGGAAAAAGGATATGATTTAAAATATAAATATCAGTTTGATTTATTTCCCTTAAGAGTATGGTCTTAAGGTCCATCCATTTAGGTAGAGATGCCTCAAGCATCTTCTTTAGAGCAGAATAGTAATCCATTACAAAAAAAAAACCCATGTCTTCTTTATCCATTCACCAATTGATGGGTATTTGGGCTGTTTCCAAGATTTAGCTATTATAAACTGTGCCACTATCAACGTGGGCATGCATATATTGGTGTAGTGTCATGTTTTAAACACTTTCAGGAAGATAACAAAAAGAGGATTAGGTGGGTCAAATGGAACATCTGTTCTTTTTTTTTTTTAAGAATACAAAATAATGATAGAAAAAACAACATTAGAAAGCACACAAAATTTCACTAAACAAAGTAATAGTAATTTAACAATGGTTGCTGTATTACATGATGTTATCTTCAAATTAGTTGTTTAGGTTATTGGTTATAAATGTGCAAGATGGTTTAAAGAAAAACCGATACAAAACAATAACAAGAAAGTTGTAAGAAATTCAACAGAAAAAAAAATAAGAATAAAAAAATTAATCATTAACTGCTCATTTCAAAAGACCAGTAGAAATCAGCAATATAATTATCCAAACTATTTTGCATATATATCTAAATATATCTTTTTTCCTTCTTTCGTTTGTCTTTTTCCTCACCTCAGTTTTTCCTTCCCCAAAATATGGAACACTTCACAAATTTGCATGTCATCCCTGTGCTGGGGCCATGCTAATCATCTCTGTATCATTCCAATTTTGGTATATAAGCTACTGAAGCAAGCATGTATTCCTAGTTTTTTGAGGAATCTCCACACAGGTTTCCATAATCATTGTAGGCCCACAAACAGTGAAGAAGGTTCCTTTCCCCCTGTAAGCATTTGTTATCACTTAATTTCTTGATAATAGCCATTTTTTCTGGGTTGAGATAGAAGTCTAGTTTTTCAAGTTGGTATTTCTCAAATGACTAGTGAGGTTGAAGATTTTTTCATATATTTATTTGTCATTTGTACTTTTTGATCTGAGAAGTGATTATTCAGATTTTTGGATTGGGTCTTTAAATTTGGGGTGGAACTCTGATTTTTTTTTGAGTTCTTTACATATTCTGGATGGAGTTCTTTGAGGAACAGCTGGTAACTATGTTTTCCACAGTATGGGTGGTCTCTTGACTCCGTTGGTGGTTTCCATTGATATACAAAAGCTTTTTAATAAGATGAAAGCCTATAGAGTGAAAAATATATATTAATTCTAAAAGTTGAAAAATTTGCATGTAAACTCAAGAAGAGTTTACATAAATTTGTATATTATTCCATTTATTTCTCCATTTCTGGCTCGCTAACTTCATGCTCCATCATTTCTAAACTATTTTGGGCCTTTAAACACGCCAGGCTTTGTCTTGCCTCTATGAATTTGTTTATGATGTTTTTCAGGTTCTTGAAAATGTTAGGAACTTAATATTTGGTGGATAAATGTTATATCTTACAAACCGCTTTGCTCAGACTGTCTAGCACATAGAATCTAAAACACATTAAATCAACAAATAGTAATACAGTGCTTCAAGAGGAAACTAGCACATTCTTAACTTTGGAAATTCCCTTATGAACGAAAATATCTGTCTCTGTAAAGGAAACCAGTCTTTTAAAATTCTGGGAAATATGAAATCTTGACGATGCTATAAATTAACAAAATGCCCTGGATGTTGAAAATAAGAGAAAACCTGGTTGGCTGTGGTCAAGAAGGGAAACCGGAGAAAGAATTAATTGACAACAGCTGCCCATGATGATTTGTTAAACTTGAGCCCTCTTGGTCATTTCTTTTCACAAATAAAGTACAACATAGAGATGCCCCTATAAAAGAAAAACCAGTTTTCTGGGGAGTGAAGAGTTAAGTTTCCAGCTATAACGCACACACTAAATATCCTTTAAAAAATAGCCACCTTAGTAAAAAATGCTTTATATGCTGCATACAAACAAAGCCAAACAAAAGCACACAAAATATCACTGAATTCTTGGTTTTGCTGGCAGGAAAACTGAAGGAAACTTGTAAGGGGTAAAAATGAAGCAGAAACATAAATCCAGGCCTGTGTGGGAATGCTGAACACAGAGGCCATGTAGGCATTCCAAAATTCCAGGGCTTCTGTTTGGGTCATACAGAGTACAGGATGAAAGTGTAGGGGCCCTAATTGGAGACTCACATCAGTTATGGGCCCTGCCCATGAAGTGCAACAATCCATTTGATCTTGTTTTTTGATGAAGAAAAATCATACTACTGGAGAAGCTATACCTACAACGTAGTCATTACGCAGGTAGGAGGCACACACTCACTATGCCTCCCATCCCGAAGAATCCTAACCCAAGAATTCACTTTAAAGCACCCATCTTGGTAAAGTTCAGTGCTTCATAGAGGCATAAGCAGATATTCTCTGAAGAATGTACCCAGGCCTCAAAGAATTTCACCTGACAATATTCTCAAAAACATAAGAACTCAAATGAAAAATACAATTACCCACGCAAAAAACTATCATGAGCATGAATTGAAATAAACAAATGCCAGATTTGGAAAGAAAAGGATTATAGTTATTAAAAGCATTGGATACAGAATATAAAATAAACTGTGCATAAGGAAACAGAAATCTCCTCACAAAAGGAACAATAAACTTTGACTAAGTGGAATTAATGAAGAACCAAACAAGACACCTAGAAATGAATAATAAATAACTGAAATTAAAAACTCACCAAGCAGATTAGGTAGTAGAATGGATATATCTGGAAGACAGAACTAGTTAAGCAGAAGTAAGAGCTGGGGAAATCACATGTAACACAGTTTGAAAGTAGGAAGAGTGAGTAGGAAGTGAGGACCAAAATAAGAAATTTTAATTTACCTCTAGTCAGAAGGCCAGAAAGAGAGAATAGAGAGTGATAGACACACAATTTTCAAAGAGAGAAAGAATGGATATTTTCCAGTATTTCTGAAAGATATAAGCCTTCAGACTTGGATCAATGAATCTCAAGTAGGAAAAATGAAATGAAAATGACAGCAAGATACTTCATAGTGAAATTGAAAAAGATGATGACCAAAAAAGCTAATAAACATGGTGAGAGAATAAATAGATTACCTGGAAAGGGATGACAATTAGACTAACAGCTTACTTTCCAAAATGTCAGAGGGAGCCAGAAAAATGATGAAATTATATTTTCAAAGTGCTGAGAAAAAGGAAATATGTGATATGAGGTATATCTGTAATATGTAGCGGGCATCAGAGACACTAATACAAAATAAAGAGAATATAATACCCACCATTAAGCCTTTACATCCATCAGACAGATTACTAGATGCTGCGATAGAAGTTGAGAGGTTCGATTTATACCTTGGACAAATGCCAGAAGCATCCCTAATGGCCAACCTTAGAGTTTTCTTTGGGAAGATCGAATAACTTTGAGAAGCAAGTCACAGAGAAAGCTTTGTCATCCAGTGGTCCACGTTATCAAATACTAAAGTCTCAAAGACTTCAAGAAGTGGAGTCGAGCAAGTGTTTCTTGGGCCAAGCGTTTCTGGGCCTGGAGTTAAGACAAGGGGTTGCCTACACTTGTTCTTCCTGAAACAGCACTAGAAGGGATGGTGCTTGACTCCCTCAGTCCTGACCAATGTTTGGATAGAAGGAGTCAGAAATTAAACTTATTGTTCAATGAACTTATCTATAAATGAGAAAAATTGGAAGTTATTTTTAAATATTTTACCTTTGCTATTTGCCACATTTGTTTTGGACTTCAGTGCTCTCACATACTTCGAATTGCATGTTGGCTGATGAGAGTGTTGGTGGGCTTGGCTGCCATGTTTTCCAGCTCATGGTATTATTTCTGAGATTACAGAGGAAATGTATAAGGTCTGGGAAGGAAACTGCCTTCTTTACTTGGTACCTTTCTCTGTGGTGTGTGTAGTATGTGTAGGATGGTGCCGGCCAGGCAGTAGATGTGCTAAATGTCAGTTCTCTTTGCTGGTGCCAAGAAGCTCAAGCCAGCATCAAGAAGCAGTGTGAAGGACTGACCAGATAGCTCAGCAGACCACAGTGCCTGCTTAGGCAGGCTCAGAGACCAGGGTTAGGTCCCCAGTGTGCTGTGCTGGCCCTGTCCCCAGGAGGTGCTTAGACGGCGATTGAGACTGGGCTGGTGGCTTGCACCTGTAATCCCAGGGCTTGGGAGAAGAGTGAGACCCTGTAGACCCTGTGATAAATACATTTTTTTAAAAAAGCAGCAGCGTGATTGGATACTGTGTGCTGTATTTCAAGGTCAAAGGGTGGGAGGGTAGAGTTAGAGGAGAAGGGTTTCATTGAGGACGCTAAAAGACAGATTCTCTTAGGGACTGAAAATCCAGCTAAGCACAGAAGCGATGCTTCCTCAGTTTGCCCTTGGGGGAAAACACAAACAAAAACAAATAAACAAAAAAACTCAGAGAAGACTAGTGCGGTTGTAGCAGCATAGATCACCACCTGGGAGGACGAAAGCAGGAATGACAAAGGATATTGGTCCTTTTCCACCCAGGTAAGCCCTCTATGCCTCATGGAAGCCAGCCATGGTTTTCCAGAAAGTGTCCATAGGCTGCTGGCAGAATGAGAATCTGCCTAGGCTGGGAATGTCCTACTCAATGCTGCCATCTCCATTCCTCTCAAATGTGGTCTCTGGTTATAAGAGCAATTTTTTCAAAGAACTGGAAATGTAATTCAACAAGGGTCAGGAGTGATACTTGTATATGTGAGAACTTTAAAAACCATAGTTTAGATTCGTAAGTATTTGAATTTCTAAACTATGTTCAATGCATTGAATAGACAATAGTTAAAATAACTGAAATGTGGGCCTGGGGAGATAGCTCGGTGGTCTAAGCACCTGCCTGGCAAGTGCAAGGTCGTGAGTTTGACCACTGATACTGCATGCCATGCATGGTGGAGCATGTGTGTAAGCTCAGTGCTGGGGAGGCTGAGACAGGAGGATCACTACAAGTCTGAGAAGATCCTGTATCAACCAAAATAAATAAAACCTGAAATGAGAACAAGCTTACTAAATCTGAAGCACAAAGCCATCGATTGATCAAGAAACCATTGTTTCTCCATATAAAATGGATTGTACCTATTTGAACTGATAGTGGAACTTCTCTAGCACTCTAGGTTTCAGCAGCAGAGATCAGTCAAGTCCTTACCTAGTCATAGCTTTCTTTTTCTCACCCTTGCTAGTGTCAGGCAAAAAGCACATTTATATATTTGTTAGTATTTTCTTTCCAAATTTATGATGTTCTTTGTGTTGTGTTGGGGCTAGGAAAGTGAAGTGAGCCAGTTACTGGAAAGGAGAAGAAAGAATTGAATAGCGGGTGGAACACAGGAGATGGGAAGGTGGGTGAGGTGCTGGGGCTGCTTCCCTGTGCTTCCAGAAGTCCTCGTAGGCCGAGGCCTGTCTGAATTATCCATGTCCACAACTGGCCCTGGGCAGGAGTTCCTCAGGGCAGATTCAGAGAGGATTACTATTTTTACATTTGGCTGCTCAGATTTCTGGGCCTCTTTTCAAACCTTTAAATTGGGACATTTTTCTTATTCACTTTAAAGAATTTTGCTAAGAGTCTGTAATCCAGCTGTTCTTTCAGGAACTGGCGTAACCCACGGACAAATCAGTAGCATTGTTCTGAAGCCAGAAGTTCTCAGCAAAGTTTCACATCCACCCTGCTGTCTTGTAAGCTACAGATTCCTGCTTCTTTCGTGTGTGACCCTCCCTTCTAGGTAATTTTTGAGGGAAAACAGGGACTGTGCTATATCAGAAACTGCTTCAGTGGCCTTGCTGTATCCAGCACGTGTCTCTATTGTGTCACTTGTCGCTTTGCATAGGAACGTTCTGTTTGCACGTTTGTGTCTCCTGCCATTTCCTCTTAAGTTTTTCAGGACAAGGACTATACCTTTTTTACTTTTTTGTATAATAAGATGTTAAATTGAAGATTACAGCTGAGGCTCCAAGTCATATAGTGCATGCCAGACTGAGCCTCATGCAGAGATGGAAAGGGGAAACACCAACGGTCACTTCCGTGATTCTTAGCCACCTCACTCACACAAGGGATCTAGAAGGGCTGAGAGTAGGAAGGGATCTGGGAAGGTCTTTCTTCAAAGAAAAAACACTGTGTGGCACAAGAATCTCTTCTCCCTCTCTGACACACGAACAGCTTCACTTGAAGATCTTGGTACACACTCCTTGGTACATCAGTTACAATCTAAATCATACTTGAGAAATGCAGTATAGTGCCCGACACAGTGAGTGCGCGTGCACACACACACACACACACACACACACACACAGAGGAAACACAGAGACCTGCATGGAAAAGTCACTGCTTTATTTTATCGAGGCAAGGAACATATATTTTCCAAGATCAAATATCCTAGAACTACATGGAGTCCACACCCTTAGGAGCACATGGGAGAGGAGCGTTGAGGTGTGTCAGGTGTGAACTGGGCTTGCAGGGAACAAGGGTATAAGATGCGATGCGGCAGCTGAAGGAGAAAGCAGATTTTCAGGAAAGGCTTCGGAAATTTCATCCTGCATTTCCTTACTAAGTGTACTTTAAAAGGTCAGAGGGAGATAAAAATAACTTTTCTTTGATTGCATCTACTTGTTATGCCATATCAATGTATCAGTTGCATTTATTTCCCTAAATGTCAGACAGTGTCTGACGCATCCCAGGCATCTGATCATGCTGAACTGAGTTGACCTGATGTTTAGAACATACTCGTCTACTCACTCTTCCAGAATATGTCAGTGAGATAGCCCAACTCAAAGATAATCAGCATGTTGATTTTAAGGTTGTGTCTCTTTAAATTATACTTTGGGTCAGGTTTTATATGAAAAATTCAAATTAGCAACTAAATATAAATACACATTTAGAAATTACCTCTTAAACTAGGGGTGCAGCTCAGTAGTTCAGTACTTGCCTAGCATATGTGAGATTCTGGTTTAATCTCTAGTACTGAAAAGGAAGGAAGGAAGGATGCAAAAAAAAAAAGGGAAGGAAGGATCGATCATCTCTTATGTAAGTAGAAAATGATTTTTGATCCAGAGCTAGGTTCCTATTTTAATTCCTATCAACCTCAGATATCTTTTGGTTCACTTTCTAGCAATGTCACAGTAAAAGAAATAGTAAGTCTGTGGAAAATACCCAAAGGGTTTACCTGGATGATGTACAACAAAACTTCCTTTGGAAAAACAAACAAAAAACCCTCCGTGCCAGCTTATACCTTCTAATCAGCTCTTCAAACTTTTGAAGTTTCCTCAAAAGTGTCTCTGGAATTCACTCCACAGTTGTTCCCATTTTTAGCCTCCCCTGCTGCCTATTTTCTTCCTCCTTTCTAGCAGATGCAGCACTATTTGCTGTCATTTGTGCCCTCTTCAGACTTCTCTGCATGGTGCCCTGCATTGAGCTCCTCACTGTGAACCAGAGCATGGGGAGAAAGCAGGAAATACCAAGGTTTTCCTGAGAAGTTGGTAGAGGAAGAACAGGCTATGGAAACTTGTTTTCCACCGCCATTCCCCAAAGGAAGACTTGGCAAAGAGCAGTACCAGGAGTAGGAGGGACAGTTGGTCTCTATTTTACTAGCTCTAAATCCTTAAAAATATTTTTTCTACCAGGTAATAACTTCCATTGTTATCTTGATAATAAAGCAAAACTGTAAGAAAAACTGCATTCCTTTGGCTCCATTGCCTATTAAAATGTTCGGTGTACTAGGTCTTGGCACCTGGGTGATTATCACCTTACTAAGAGCAGTGTTCACTGCTAAGTTAAGAAGAAAAAGGCCAAGGGAATGGCGTTGGCAAGATGGTGGCATAGAAAATATCCCTTTGTGTATTTCCGCAGCCAAAATAATCTGTCAGCCATCAATGGACAAGAGTGCTGTGTGGAACCTCTGGGATCAAGTAGGAGGATAGAAAACCTCCAAAACTGAGGAGGGCCCTGTTTTAAGGCAAGCATCAACCTCGCTTCTCCTGACCTCAGTTACACACCTGGAAGCAGCTTCATCCTCTATGGATTCAGCTGCAACCCTAGCCGACCTTGGTCCTACCACCAGCATTTGATGCTGTGAAGAGCCAAGAGCAAACCACAATCTTTCTGCTCACTTAACTACCAAAACTCCTCATTCCTGGGGTATGGCCATGCCTCCAAATTGGTTTTAAGGGAGACCAATGGTGTGTATCAGAGATGCCCAAGAAGAGTCATGCATTATTGGTTCAGGCAATAGGTCCCCTGATCCTGGTCCCCACGGTGGATCTTAAACCAGCCTGTCTCACCAGAGGGACACATTTAATTCATCCATTGTACCACACAGCAGATGTATTGAACTATAAAATAATCAGACTATTTATTAAATATGAATAAATAATATAAACAATATATTAAATATAAAATTATATTTAAATATAAATAAATGTAATATTAAATAAGTAAATAATATCATTGTTGTTAAGACTTAAAATAATTATGTAAATGATAATTAGTTGTAAATATCCGAGTGGGTGCCTTTGATGGGAAGTGAATGCCTACGTAAACAGTTGAACTTGAGACTGATTGCCAGACGGCCAGTCCAGAGAACAGACACAGCCAAGGAATGACGCGCACACTCGATGACAACTGGGTGAAGTTGCACCTAATGTTGATCTAGTATAATTCAACACACTGTGCATTGTAACTTCATGCACTCACGTAAAATAATGTTTTCCGCAGTTTGGTGCCTGCAGTCTTTTGTTGCTTCTGTGTAGGCCATCATTCTTAATGGTTATCATTTTTGCATCTTTTTGACTGAAAATTAATATAAGACCCAGTCTTATGTTTATTTTATT
>NDGN011269504.1:0-10277 GCA_002564285.1 Tympanoctomys barrerae | reverse complement strand
GTCCCTGGGCCTGGGTGCACTCAGATGTCAGAGGAGGGTGGAGCAGGAGCAGGGCCCACGTCTGCGTGGGTGCCGGCAGAGGATGTGCTAGTAGAAGGGCCTGAGAGGACGGACGACGTGTGGAGGAGGTGACAGTGCTTGTGAAGTGCTCCCAGCTTACGCTTGGGGTGAGAGTGGTGACCTTTTAATTTCCTGCCATTGAGTAGGCTTGGAGGGAAACACAGCCTAGAAATGATGCTGCTCACGAAGCATTTCGAGGGCTATGGCTTGTCCTTGCAAGTTACATTGTATAAATAGAATTCGATGGCTTCTGTGGACAGGCGGGGTGATTGTCGGGGTGTGTCTTTCCAAGCGGGTCTGGCGCCTGGGCTCCAGACAGAGAATTCTGACAGACCCTGGTCTCTCTGGGGTTTGGGTCTGGTACGCCCAGCAGGCCTTGCGCCGTGTGGCATCTCGAAGCCCTTGCATGCGGAAGTCTGGGTCTCCACGGCACCGCAGGGCACGCTTGCACTCTTACCCATTGTCTTACCCAATTGGAGATGGTTTGGATTTGCTGAAGGTCAACCTTGGAGGCAGAATTACTTTCTAAAAAATTGCTTACATGTTTAACAAGCGTGTTTGAATACAGACATCAGAAACTTCACATATTCGACCACACCCAAAAACCCACCCCTTGCAGTTATTGCCAAAGCCTCTGGTACTTTCCCTCAGGACTGGACCCGGCATAAGCCCCTGATGGGCTCCGCCTCCAAGCCTGTGCCGCCGGGGTGCTTGTCTCCTGTGAGCAGAGGAGTCCTGCCTGGGCTGAGCACAGCAGGTGCCGCCACCAGCGGAGGAAGAGTAGTAGTATTTTTCATAAAATCCCCTCTGATTCCAGGCCAAGAAGAGATACAAAGTCAAGGTCATAACACACCCTCGTCCTTTATAACTCCGAGGTTATTATTAAGCTATTTATGCTATGGGTTCTCATGTAGAAGGGGCCACGTGCCATTTAAGCCTTCCAAGACCAGCCAGTACGAGTTGTGCCGCTATGGACATGCGCTTGCATTTACTCCTGAAATACGATGTCTCTAACTCTTTCAGAATACCTAGAAGAATAACTGCATTGAATTGGATTTCTGGTTTTGGTTCTTTTTTTTGAGAAATCTCCATGCTGATTTCCATAGCGGTTTTACATGTCTGCATTCCCACCATTGGTGTAGATGGGCCTTTTCTCCCCAAAGCCTTGGCAGCATTTGTTATTATTTGATTGATGGATTTCTTTCGCTTTCTTTCTTTTGGCACTGGGCATTAGACAGATGGCCAGCCCCTGCCAGGCAGGTGCCCGCCTTGCTGAGCTGTAAGCCTGGCCCTTGATTTCTTGGTCATGGCTATTCATTCTGGGGCAGGATGGAATCTCAGCGTTGGCTTAGTTTTCACTTTTCTGGGAGCAGACGTGTACTGATGAGAATACACATAGCCAGAGGCCAAGGATGCTTTTCAAAGCTCAGTTCTGGACTCGAGCGGAGCTTGCCCCGTCACACGGTGTGATTTATGCCGTGAGTGGTAGGGCAGGGCGGGGCCAGCGGGCGCGCGGGCCTTGCACGCAGGAAGTGCTCCCTTGGGCCGCAGCTCGTCACCAAGGCGCCGTGGGCCCCATTCAGTGTCATCCCGGTCTTGGTGATGCTTTATTCCCAGCTTATCCCATTACTGTCTTAGGCCACCCTGATTACACTGATGAAACCAGCCTTCGATAATTCAGTGACTTCACTGTTCTGTCCAGAGTGTTATACAAGATAAAACACATATTTTATGTCAAATATGAAAATGTCTCTTTGTAATATCTTCACTCTGAATAGGGTGTGAGTGGCTTAGAAAGGCACACGAAGCACAACATGTACAATAAGACAAAGGACGAGACCCCCCAGGGACGAGCTCATGGCCAGTAGCCTGCAGCTTTGCCCAGGTGGGGTCATGGAAGCCCCGTGTGCTTAGGGAAGTACTTGCATACAGATCAAGTCCCAAGGTGAGGTGCATTAGGGATCCCCGAAGTGTGGAGCTCTCAGTGCTGTGTCTAGGAGTTGGCTCCGCGTGCTCATCGCAGGAGGAGTCACTGCGAGACCAGAAGCTGCCTTCTCTCCTCGCACGGCTGCCCTGAGCCTGGCCTCCAGGCTGCCTCGTCACTTGTCTGAGCATCGGGCTGGCCCAGGGCTCCAGTGGCACCAGCCACCATGCCTGCTTAGGGCCAAGTTCTCGGTGTTGCCGGCACCAGGCCCGCCCGGGGTTGGCTCAGACTCTAGGACGAGGACTGCGGCTTTGCAGCAGGCGGACGAGGAAGCAGAGATGCTGCCTGGGCCCCGTGGTGGCCAGAATCCGGTGTGTCCCTGTGCGACCCGCGCTGAGCCGAATCCTGATGTCAGTTATTCAGAGGTGGAACCAGGTGGGGACTTTGGATCATTCCTGAATGGGTTGACCCTTCAGTGACACTGAGGATCCCAGGTGCTGGCTGCTTTCCAGAGGAGTCTGCGACAAAACCTGTCTGGCTGCTGTCCCCAGGTTTCTGTCACTATGCAGGGCCTCACAAGGTCGCACCACACACAGCCCCTGGGCCAGAGTCACTCGTTTGCATAAATCTCTTGTCTTTGTAACTCAGAAAATGGACTACAACATGTCTGCTGACAGATACTATTTGCTGTCCACTTGGGGACAGATTTAGGGTCTTTTGGAGTTAGGGAGTTCTGTTCTTTTGGTAGTTTATTTTAAATGTGCGTGATCAAAAAAACTACAGTGAATATTTAAATGAAAGGATGCCTTAGAGTACAAGACACATTGCCATTAATGTCCTACAACTGCCCCCCACGTACACGGACTCATCCTGTCGATCTTGCCACTCTCTGCAGTAGCTCCGGAGTGCTCTTTCCTGAATATCTCTAGCGGTGCTGACCCAACTGCCTTGAGGCCCTGAGCTGATTCAAAGCATTTCCATTTCATGGTCATTTTGACTTTGAGAAAGGACCAGAAGTGTGGATGGGGACACACTGTTGTGTCGTTACGACCCTGCCCTCCCTTTGGATGGGACTTCGAAGTAGCATTCACCGTGTTTTTAATCACGTTTTGTAAAGACATTCACGAAAAAAGAGAGGTTCCCCCAGCTAAAGGAGGGTTTGTGCTTTGATCCCCAAAACCAACACTGTTTGCTCCTGACTCCTGACACCCCTCCTTCCCATTGGTGTTTTTCGAGTGAGAGCTCTTAGTCAAGAAGGGAATGGTGTGGCCACTGTCCTCCCCGTGACACTCGGGCAGGAGCGGTGAGGGGCTCTTCAGACTCGATGGTTGCTTCAGCACATTTGTGTCAGTGCAGCCGGGGCTGGTGCCTTGGCCAAGATGTGGGTGGGGGCTGGAAACTTACAACTTCTCCAGAAGGCTCCAGAACACGGGGACTGACAGGGGCGTGAAGATGTTGTTGCCTTGCGTGACTTGGTGGGAGAAAGGACTGCCCTGCCTTCCAGAACAGAGGCAGGCACCTTGATGCTCCGCAGGGCTGTGCAGGTGGGTGCACGAGCTCGTGGTTCCCCAGAGAGGAAAGCTCATGGGACAGCAGCTGAGGCAGATCCCCAGTGGGGCAGGGCGGTGACCTGTGGGGTGCAGACTGAGTGGGAGGAGCTGCCTGCAGGCAGAGGAGGTGGCAGTGAGGCAGGCAGAGGTGGGGATCCTTCGGGCAAAGGCCCCAGAGAAAGGATGGCCTGGCGGCGGACCCAGAGCGGCCGAGGGTAGGCTGGGCCAAGGCAGCACAGGGCTGGCAGAGCAGGCCAAAGATTTGAGCCTTTATTCTTTTGTACAGACATGTGTATGTATTTACTTTCTTTTTAAATTTAAAATTGGCACCTAATAATGGTCCTTATTTATGGGTACAGTGTGAAGCTTGGATAGTATAAAGTGTCACACGCCAAGGTAACTAGGCTTCCCACCCCCTAAACACTCCAGTCTTATTCTTTATGATAACGAGAAGGTGCTGCACCATGGTCACCGCACAGTGCTGTGGTCACCGCACAGTGCTGCTGTCACCACACAGCGCTGCGGACCCGGCGCTGCCCTCCAGTCTGGGACCTGACCACCCCGCTGCTCGCTTCTACCTTGAGCGCAGTCTTCTCAGCTCCTGGGCCCGGCTTATTTTGCTCAAGTCCTGTTCTCCGTCCCACCCAAGCGTGCAGGTGGGAGGGGTCATTCTCTCCCCGGTCAGGTGTTTACCACAGTGCGGCAGGAGCCTCGGGGCCGAGTGCAGAGAGCTCAGTCTGAGGAGCTTCACTGGGGCGGCAGGGCTGGGCGAGGAGGCTGCCGAGACCCAGAGAAGGGCCTGCTTTCAGTCTGTTTTGGAGGAAAACCCAGCAGGATTTGCAGATGGATTTGGCGTGGAATGTGGCAGGGAGGGGCTGCGAGGGCTGAGGGGAAGGCGCCAGGCTGGGTGTCCTGGCCCTGGCAGCAGCAGTGCCAGGCTGAGTGGGGACGAGGCTGGGGTCGGCAGCGGGGCCCCAGCTCCTACTGGACAGGAGCCGTTTGGCTTGGCGAGGCATCTACTCGTTGGGGCTGACCTGTGAGCCAAGTTCAAATGCTGTCTTACATAGAATGTGGAGGAGGCCCAGACTGAATTTTATTTTATTTATTTATTTTTTTCAGACCGAATTTTAACCGTGAAAAATTAATGCAATATCCAGGTAATCTGATGCTGTTACAAAAATTTCACAGCTCACGTGATGTCCCTAGTTCCCGAGTAAGTGACCAATGGTGTAGCTTGTAGGTGACAGTGTTCAGAGTGAAGGAGCCTGACTTGACATTGTGCTCAGTTCTGCCTGCTGACACCTGAGGTGTCCTCTGGGTCCAGGGCCTTGGTGGGTGCATTTTGAGGGCCACCACGCCCTGGAGGGGCAGCTCTGCAGAAGCGCTGGGCGCCACGTGTCAGCCTGCTGGGCCTCTCTGCGGAGTGCCGAGGCCGCCAGGGAAGTGCCTGTCCCTCTCGCTGCAGGCACTGAGCATCTTCAGCTCCACAGCACCGTCGAGTGTGCTCTCAGGAAGTGCCCAGGCTGCGCGGGTGACCCTGCGCCGCACCAAATGCACCCACTGTCCTAGGCCACTCTGTGCAGAAATGCGGGTTCCTTTCTGTCCTTTGCTGCTGGGAACAGAGCTGTCTGCTGCAGCTGTAGAACTTGGAGCCAGTGGTGCCAGCACCCCAAACGATGAGTACCTGCACCGAGAGTCACAGGCCGAGGCCTCAGGTGGGAAAGCCAAAGTGGGCAGCACCCCAGTTGGGACTGTCTGTGTGCTGACCTGACATCATATGTGAAAGATTCCACATTGTGAAGCTTTGTTTCATGCACAGAATTATTAAAATGCTATACCTTCCGGCCATGTGTGTTGGGCATATAGAAATCATACCTGGATTTCCTGTTGAAACTCGGCTCGTTCTGCGTGTGCACCATGTAAATGCAGTCTCATTATCCTCGTGCGGACACGTGGCCTGTGTAGGCGTTCAGAGTTGCCTGTGCCCTGAACCCATGCCCACGAAGTTCCCGTGCACCCTGCACCAGCACGCGCACGCCTCAGGTCCCGTCCTGGGCCTCATTCTCAGGTGCAGCTTTTGAAGAATTTGAAAGGTTATTGCAGTAGAGCTCTTTCTAGTACATTTAATGATTCTGTGTAAGTTTGCTTTGCTCTTAGAAACTAATAAAATGCAGAAACCTCCCACGGAAAAACACTTTCCAAGCCATGAGCTGCAGCCTACACCCTAGCCGGGGCTCCTGGGACCCGCATGGAGCGCTGCACAGCCGCGCTACAGCAAGGGGCTATTTTCGTTGATGTTAATGATTTTCACATTTATTTGTACAGTGTAATTGTGAAAGAAGACCCCAGATGGAACTGAAACCCCTTGGCCTCCCCTCTGTCCATCAAGCCATTACCTAAGGCCATTTTTAAAATTAGATTTTCTCCACTTAAAAGAAAAGAAAAAAAAAACCTTACCAATGAAATGTGGCCCTGCAGATTATTCCAGATGACCATTAGGTACAGCTCTCATGCCCAGCTTATATTATCTCAAAAATTAAATTTTGAATGATTGTATTTCCTGGTTCTTTGTCAGTTTCAGTCCTTCGTCCTGTCCACCTTCTTGCCCCTTATTTCGCACTGCCCGGCTCTGCCCTGGCTGGCTGTGATCCTTGACACAGGTCCGCGTGGACACAGAGGTCTGGCAGGGCCTGGCTGCACCTGCGCCACGCACGAGCTCAGGCCCCAGGCCTGCGCACTCCATCCCTGCCGTCCCCAGCACCACTCCTCCTGCTGCTGCCTGAGCAGGTCACTTACTGTGGTCATGGCCGCTGGGCTTCCGCGTGCAGTCAGTGTCCTGGCAGGATGCTTGGTGACACTGCCTGAATCTCGGTCTTGGAGGAGCTGTGCCTGGGAACACGGGTCCTGAGCAGAGCTTGGGAGGCGGCGGGCGAGCTCGCTGGTGTCTGGGGAGGCGACCAGGTCCCTCAGGTCGTATCCTCCTTGCCCCTTGGCGGAGTTCAGATCTGCACGCTCGCCCAGCTGCCTCCTTCTCCCCCTTCCTGTCTGTGGGCTGGAGCGCCACAGTCAGTGTGCCCTGGCCTCCGTCCCAAGCCACTCTGCTCTTCAGGAGAGAGCCGCGTTAGCCCATCACAGGCGCAGCAGTAAACTGGCGGGATGGAGGAGGGTGTTGGGGCTGTAGAAGTTGAGCAGTAGAAATCTGTGGGACATGTCCGGCTCAGTGGCAGGGTGGTGGCATGGAGCAGGGGAGCAGCCCCTGGCACTGCACTGGGCCCTGGGAAGCCTCCTTGGAGCAGTGCTGTGGAAGGGCAGCTGTGAAGGACAAGCAGAGGCAGCCCAGAAAGAGGCGCTCAGGACCACCACGGAGCGCAGCAAAGCCGCGGAGGTGCAAGGCGGGGTCGAGTCCCCAGGACTTTGTGTTTTGAGACCTCAGTCCCTGCTTGGGCTGTGGACCTCTGTGTCTGAGGCTGTGCCCTCCAGAGGGTGGCTGGACCCTGGTGTTTCCTCTCCTCTCCAACCCCCACCATCGCCATCCGGCCTGGCCACCGGAGGCCCCAAGCAGTAGGTGTGCAGCCTTGGACTGGAAACTCCAGCCCTGCGCCAAAACCACCATTTCCTTTGTAAGCTGACGCCCCTTGTGTTTTGTTAGCGTGAAAGGAAGTCGGGCAGGGGTCCCGAGTGACACTTAGGAAGCGGTTCTGGCCGTGTGCTGCACCATGAGGCCCCTGGTGTCCACGGCTGCACTAGTTCACAATACAAGCAGAGGGTTTTACCTGTGCTCGTCATCACCCAAGGCCACCCTGGGCCTCACAGAATACGTGACGGAAACAAGAACTTAGTGGAGCAGCGGCGCCTGAGTTGGAGCACCCAGTGTTGGGCCGGGCACCGCGGGTCTCTTGTGTGCATGGCCAAAGGGACACATCCTGACTGGACCCCAGACCTCATGGCTCCTCTTGATACCCTTGTCACAGCAGCTCTGTGCTGCATCCCAGGAGTTTCCACCCTGAAGGTGGTGTCCCTCCCTCCCTCCCTCAAGCACATGGTGTGCACGAAACCATCGAGAGGCCCGAAGCTGGAGCCCTTCGTCCTAAGTAGAACCCAGCTTCATGGGCAACACCATGAGGGGCTTTGTGGAAGGGCAGAACCTGAGTTTCCTTGGAATGGAAGGGACCAGAGGACAGCACGGCATGGGCCTGGCATCCCCAACAGCTAGCTGGGAGCCTCCTGAGGAGGCCAGGCTGGTGCGAAGGTGTGGCTCAGGGCCTGCGAAGCTCAGGCCTGGTGGAGGTGGTCAGAGCTTCCTTCCCGAGTAGGGGAAGGTGCGCTGAGCCTTGGCGTGCAGGGCCCTGTGGGCAGAGCTGGTCTGTGAGCTCTGGACAAGCTGCTTCCTTAGCAGGCTGCACACATGGGCGTTTCTGCTCCAGTGAGGGCCTGTGTGTAGGGACTAGCAGGTCCCCTCGCAGGCGCTGTGTCTTCCTCCTCACTGTCTTTTCGTGGACTGCGCCTGGGTTTCTGTGTTTTGAGTCTAGGGAAAGACAGCTGGGGTGCAGGAGGGAGCACATCGTGCTCGCAGAGGTGCCGGAGTGTTCCCCCAGCTGCTTGTGAGACCTCGGTTTCAAACATGGACTCCAGAAGTGAGACCAGTTATTGTGTAAAAATGAGAAAAGCTCATTTTGTGAAGCACAGTGTTGCTTTGCCTGTGGCTGCCAGCTAACTCCTGTTGAGTGGCTAGCAGCAGCTAGGGACGTGGAACTTGAGTGTCTTCCAAGCCCACTCGGCAGTTACTGGGTCATTTGGACGGCAGTTGCCTGCCACGATCTCGCCCACAAGCCCAAGAGCTGTTAAGAGTTTATTTTTCTAGAAAAATACAGTAATTCATTGGTGCCAGGTACAGACAGGAAAACGACCAGCCCGCTGCACGTGTGCAAATCAGAAATGCCTAATTTTGCATTTTGACTTGAGCTAATGAGGGGAAATAATTGCACCCCAAGTGCCAATTCCACTTAGGCCAAGCAGAACTGTATTGCAGGAAGTCATTTGGAGGAGCCTGTGGAGCCAGCAAAAGCTGTAGAAGGGACCTCGGAGCTGCCACCAGGACGCCGGGGCAGTCGGAGCCTGCTGGGCAGCAGGGCTCAGGTCAAGAGCTACAAACCAAGCAACTGCATGAAGCATAATTAAAAGCCACAGCCTCGTCTTTCAGAAAGGGATCTCTTCCGCATTGCTTTTTCTTACCAAGGAGATAATTATGTTTTGTTTTCTTCAAACCACTGTCTCCAAATCCCAAACTTGCAAAATTACAGAATTGAAATTGAGGTTTTTAATTGTTTCATAGAAAGCATTTAAGAAAGAGAATATTTATCTCAGCAGCTGAAAACTGGGTAAAATCAGCCCCAGGGAGCGCACATATCCAGCGCGCCAGCGTGCATCCTGCTCGCAGGAAGCGCAGGGTCAGAGCTGAGTCTGAGCTGCTCCCCAGCGAGCTCTAATAAACAAGGAAATAATCAAGTAAATAATCCCATTATGGGTTGTCATAAGTGCTGTGAGGAAAATAAACAGGATGATGAAGTCGAGTGTATGAGTCAGTTTTGCTGTATAACAAATAGTCACAGTATCAGGGGCTGCAGAAGCCAGCCCTGGGCAGCTGTGCGTGTGTGCGTGTGTGTGTGTGTGTGTGTGTGTGTGTGTGTGTGTGTGGCAGAAGAGTGAACACAGTCAGTCCTGCAGCAGCACGCTGAGCGGGGCATCCTCGCACAGCCTGCAGTGAGGGAGCCCGGCTGGGACCACCGTGCTGGCCGTGGGGGCCGCTGGGAGGAGCTTTGAGGCATGTTCTTAGGAGGCTGCTCTGAGGGGGACACACGGGAAGGAAAGGCAGCCGTCTTGCTGAAACTGGGGACTGAGTATACCAGCCGGAAGGATGCGGCTGCTAGGTAGCAGGAAAGGCTGACCTGTCTCGAGGAATCTAAGGATGAGGTGGGGACCGAGGCCCAGGTGGAAGTGCAGCCCACAGGCTTGCAGGCAGGGTGGAGAGGTTTTGCAGGACTGTGGAGGGTCTTAGGGCTTGGTAAAGAATTTTAACATGATTTTCAGTGCCAAGAGAAGTTCCGGAGTGTTTTAAGAAGAGGCCACGTGCTAAGGCTATGTCTTTAGAAAGTCTCTGGTACCTGAACGGACAGAGCAGGAAAAGCAGCTCAGAGAACTCTAGAGTCCAGTCCAGGCTGATGGCGGAGACTGGGCCTGTGCCAGGAATCTGCTGGCAACGAGAGAGGGAACAAGGAGAGGAGACTCAGCAGCAGTCACTGAAATTGTGCGCCTAAGGACACAGAGCCACCACTGTCCCCCTGCGTTGTTGGAGTTTTCAGTCCTCCTGTCTCAGCCTCTGAGAGTGCTGGAATTACAGGAAATTGCCGCTAAGCACAGCTTTGCGCCACTCTTTAAAATCATTAAGTTAGGCGGGGTAGATAGCTCTACAGTCTAAGTGCCTGCCTGGCAAGCACAAGGACCTGAGTTCAATACCCAGTGCTGCATGTCGCGCCAGCCCCGAGCCACGCTGGTCCCTGAAACTGGGTGTGGTGCAGTCCCAGCACTGGAGAGGCTGAGACAGGAGGATCACTACAAGTCCTTAGTGAGACTCTGTACCAAATAAATAAATAATAAATAATTTTAAGTATTTAAAACATTGTTGGGGCTGGGGAGATGGCTCAGTAGAATAAGTGCTTCCCTGGCAAGCACAAGGATCTGAGTTC
>NDGN011269473.1:0-11298 GCA_002564285.1 Tympanoctomys barrerae | reverse complement strand
GTGTGTGTGTGTGTGTGTGTGTGTGTGTGTGTGTGTTGTACGCGCCAAGGTTTCATTATGTAGCTTAGGCTGAACTCTCTATGTAGCCTATCCCAGGCTGGCTTTAAGCCCGCAGTGATTCTCCTGCCTCAGGCTCTCCAGGGCTGGGATGCCAGCATGCATGCACCAGCGCCCAGCTCCACCAGCATTTGTCCCTGTTGATTTCTTGATAACAGCCATTCTTTCTGAAATGAGATGGAATCTCAGCATTATTTAAATGTGCATTTCTCCAGTTACCAGTGATGCTGAACCATTTTTCATATATTTGTTTACCATTTCTACTTCCTCATCTGAGAAGTATCTATTCATTTCAGGTGCTCATTGTTGGATTGGATCTTTAATTTGGGGGAGTGTCTGATTTTTTTTCAGTTCTTTTTGTGTTCTAGATATTAGATTTTTGCCTGCAGAACAACTAGTAAACATTTTTTCTACTCTATGAGTTGTCCTTTCACTTAAAAAGCCTTTTGCTGTGGAAAGGCTTTTTAATAAGATGATCTCAGTTGTTAATTTGCTATATTTCCCAAACCTTCTGAATGACTCTTTTTTTTTTTTTAATTCCCCAACTCCTGGCTTAACAACTAGAGGATGAAAGGATGAATGAATGAATGACCAAAGTCTTTATCTTACTCCCAACTCAATTTCCAGTGCCCAGATGGGGTGATATGTGGTACCTGTACCCAACATGCCTTTGTTGCATACCTGTTCCTAAATCCCAATGCGTGCTGCCACGGATGAACATGTTTGGGTTTGGGCCCGAGTTCAAATCGCAGCTGCACCATTCACTGTGCTGAGTGACTCTGGCCAAGTTCCTCACCTGCTCCACATCTGGGAGGTGATGATGGTGTTGGTGTCCTCTCCTCAGGCTGCTGCAAGATCACCAAGGCTGGGACCCAGCAGAAGAGAGAGGCTGTGAGGTGAAGGCCCCCAGGATCACGTGGCCAGTGGCCTTTCTCATCAGGACAAAAGGCTTGATTTCATCCAGCTGTTGTCACTGCTGCCTCTGCTGCTGGAGCACAATTGGACAGGTTTGTGGCCAACGTCTGCTGATCAGGTTTCGGTAATATCCCTGCCAGGCTGCCTGGCCCAGCAGACAAAGACTTCTTTGTTGCAAATATATTTTTTAAATCCCTGAAGATATTAGCAGTGTGGGGAAGCTCATACTTGCAAACAGTTCAGAAATCGTTCAAGGAACATGTTCCACACTCAGGGCTGAGCAGGTAAATGGAATCTATCCCTTGATTTGTTATCAGGAACAAGCATCCGTAGGGCAGGTGTGGGCCTCGGACCTGCTCTGGGAAGTCTGCAAGGGTGAACAAGCCGCACATTCACTGAGACACGAGTGCCCGCTAGAAGTCTCCATCCCCAGAGTCCTTCCCAAGGGCCGATCCCCTCTCACATGTTACTTCCAAACCTCAGCATGTAAGTCCCATTCTGCAGACTGAAAAGCAGAGCCCCAGGAAACAGGGCTGGAAATGAGCCAGGTATGTTGTGCCCTCCAAACTACCTGCCATGTGTCCACATCAAGGCGTTGATGACCACAAATGTGGAGCACCCCACATCTCTGAGCTTGGCCTCACTGGACACCCGGAACGCCAATGGCCACCTGTCCTCAAATATACCTATTCCCTGAATGTCACATGTGAGCCGAGTCTCCCCAAGTACATCTCTTCCACTACTGCAGGACCAGCTCCTCAGAATAAACCTGCAATTCCAGACCACGCCATGCAGCAAATATTCAGAAAAGCATAGCAACTTTTCCTGAGAGTGACAGAGCAGGCTGAAGTGGGCAGGCACTTCTGGAAACCTCAGGACCAGGAGAGGATTGTGGCCAGAAACATGGACTTGACATGGAAGGACCAGCTCTACCTTGGACTTCACAAGCTGTGTGACCAAAAGCACCTTCCATGCTCATTCAGGCTTACCAGCAAGCGAGGCTTTGACTCACCACACATCAGAGCTAGTCCACCCATAGGCACCTACCAGAGAACACTAAAGGCTTGCATGCACATTTTTTTAAAACTGTGCATGAAAACCACATTATTCACAGCAGCCAAAATGTGGAAACAATCTACATGCCCATCAACAAATGTGGTCCATCTACATAGTGGAATAGTATTTGGCCATAAAAAAGAATGAAGCACTGGGGCTGTGGAGATAGCTCAGCAGTCTAAGCGCTTGCCAGGGAGGCAAGCGCAAGGACCCAGGTTCAATCCCTTGTACTGCAAGCTGTGCCAGCCCCATGCCATGCAGGCCACTGAAATCGAGCTTGGTGGCACATGGCTATAATCTCAGTGCTGGGGAGGCTGAGACAGGAGGAGCACTATGAGTCCCAGCTGTGTAGCAAGACACTGTAGCAAATACATAGATGCATAAAAGATTTTTTTAAAAAGCATGAAGCAATGATACCTGAATGTGTGTATACTTTGAAAGCATTCTGCCAAGTCAAAGAAACCAGACATGAAAGGTTATATATTGTGTGTGATTCTATGAATATAAAATTTCTAGCCTAGGCAAATGCAGAGACCCCGAAAGCAACTGAGTGGCTGCCAGGACCTACAGGGAGGGAGCCCTGGGAACAGGAAGTGGCTGCTCGGCGGATGCAGAGCGTTAGTGTGAGACGTTCTAGAACTAGCTAGAAGTGACACTTGCAGCCCGCTATAGAAGTACTTAGAGCTACTGAGCTGTAAACTTCGAGATGGTCGACTGATCCCTTCAGTATGTGTATTTGATCACAAAGAAAAAGTAAAACTGTATGTCACTCCCTTTTTAGGCAGGGAAACAGCACTGATAGCAGAAGACACAGGACCTAGCTGAGTGGCCTCCATCTGGCACAATGGGTGACTTTAGACACGTTGGTGTCACTCTCTCAACATCTCAGGGTGTAAGCTATTGGCCTCGGCCTGCAGATCCCACGGGGTTCAGAGGAGCAGGACACAGGCACGCTGTGACATTCTGGGCCCAGGTTACAACTGTTAAAGGACAGTGTCAGGGTAAGGAGAGCACACAGGTGCTCTTACCCACAGTGAGGCGTCCCTTATAATGGTTAAGATTCCCTTCTCCAGGAAAAGAGAGGCCAGGGCTTAGAGGTCACTTCCAGGTCTGATCTGCTTGTGTCCTCCCTTGCTGGCTTTCCAAAGCACACCAATAGGAGCTGTCAGGAGGACCTTGGAGGTGCCTTCAGTCTCTGCTGTACAGTTTAAGAGCAGCTTCTTTTCACAATGGGAGCCGCAGGAGCGCCCCCTGCTGGCCTCCTGAGGCACAAGCCCTGTTCTTCCTCACTGCAGGACATTTGCATATGCTACTCTTGGGCCTGGAACTCTCTCCCACATGAGTTTCTTACTAGTAGTATAACAAACCACTCCTTAAAGGCCAGCTATGCAGAGTTACTGCCCCATAGTTCTACAGGTTAAAGCTGGGCCCAGGTTTTGCCATGCTTAAACTCAAGGTGTTAATAGGGCCATGTCCCTTTCTGCAGGCCACGGGGGAGGTTCTTCCTCGCCCCTCTTCCAGCTTCTAGAGGCTACTGTGGGCCTTGGCTCAAGCCCTTCTGGTCCCATCTCCAAAGCCAGCAATAGCACAGTGCGCCAACATTCTTCCCTGGTCACCCCTCCCTCTGCAGTTGGAAAGGTTTCCTGCCCGTGTCACAGTCTGTGTGATTAGACTGGGCCTGGAGAGATGGTTCAGGACACTCTTCCCCTTCTTGAGATCCCTTAGCCCTACTCCCAGCAGCAGTCTCTCTTGCCACGCCAGGAAGCCTGCTCAAGGATCCCCATGAGAAGGGTGTGGTCATCTTTGGGGACCAGTTTTGACTTGCACAACCCCTACCTGTTTTTTATTTTGTTTTGTTTTGTTTTTCAGTACCAGGGACTGAACTCGGGACCCTGTGCTTGCCAGTCAGGTGCTTATGCTACTGAGCTATCTCCCTGATCACCTGGGATTTGTTTGGTGGCCCAGTGCCTACATATTGGGAAGTCACAACATGATGTCCTGGCACTATGCTGGAGACACAGAAGTGGTCAGGACAGGCAAAGCCTCTGCCATCATGGGCCTCCCCGGGGCAGGTCTTTGTGTAGATTATCACTGCCTCCAAGAAGCCTTCCTCGAAAGGTCTGTGTTTCCCCTTGATGCTGCTTTTGAAGTCACTGGCCTATATCCCCTGCTGGACTCCCTTGGGACAAGGAGAGTGTCTCAGTCACCTTTGTGTCACCAGAGCTCCTACCAGACACAGAATGGGGCTTTGAGACCTGTTAGCTGAATGGGTGAGCCTGGGTCCCATACTGGCTTTGCTACTTCTTGGCTATGTGACTCAGAAAAACGCCACTGGCTTTTAAAGCTAGTTTGCTAGATTTCACATGCATACCCAGGGCAGTGCCTGGCTTTGGGACTTGTTGCAAGAACTGAATCAGATGAGGTTTGCCATGCACCTAGTAGGTGTTCAACCAAACGGTAGCTGCTTTTGCTCTTGTCACTGTTTCATGGAGGCAAGTTGTGAGTCACATGACTTTTGGGAGGTTGATTCTCAGCCCAGAATGAAGTCAAAGATTGAGGTTATAAAAACACCCTCAGGGGGCCGGGGAGACGGCTCAGGAGAAAGGGCCTGTGTTCAACCCCTGGTTCTGCCAAAAATAATAAAAATAAAAAGTTAAAATACCCACAGGTCCACAATGTGGTTGCAGGCGCTCTCCACCTGAAACACCAACTTTAAGGACTGTTTAGAAACTGCAAAGCTGAGATTTGGCTGAATATTCAGCAAGAAAATCACAAGAAAGCATGAAAGGTGTTCATCTGCACACAGTAGGTGCTTCTGACAGCACACAGTGGTGAGTCTGAACTAGATTCAAATCACACTGTACAATAATCAGAAATCTGACCTTGGGCCCTACCAAAACTCAAGGGACTAAAGCACCTGCTTAGGCAGAACATAGGGACCAAAGTTTGATCCCCAGCACCACAGGCCGTGCTGGCCCTGCCTCTGGGGTGCTGAGTCTGTGATTGAGACTCGGTGTGGTGACGCACACCGGTAATCCCAGTGCTTGGGAGGCTGAAAACAGGAGGATCACTACAAGCCCGATCTGTGTAGTGAGACCCTGTAAACTCTGTACTAAATACATTAAAAAAAGAAATCTGACCTTGGACAAGCCTCTGACTTCTTTGAACTTGATGTGCCTCTTCATGAAAATGAGAATAAAAGAATGTGCTTGTCAGGGCAAAATATGAGGCCTAGAAATGCCACACTGGGCACCTGGCACACAGTAGGATGAGACTGCCGTGAACAAGAATGATCAGAGAGGAGGCCCGCCGTTATCAGGGAAGCAGCCAGGAGACAGGGCCCTGGAAGATACACAAGGTCATTCTCAGTTTCCCGTAACTGGGCGACTCCGGTTTGCCTGCTAACTTTGGAAAAATATTCTCTTAGCGTTTGCAATTTTTGATCTGCACCCAATGCTGAAATTACTGCAGCCTCCCTCCTCCCCCATCTTCTTCTTCTCCTTCTTGACAGCTTGAGCAAAAGGAGCTGTTTTTTAATTTCAGGAGGGGAAAAACACACAGGCGCACGCACGCATCCCAAACAGAATCATTTTGCAGGACAGAATGTCCCCTGTGCTCTGGAGCAGGCGGCCGCGGCCCCACTCCACTAGCCTCACAAGCACTCAGTGTCACTGTGGGTTATGTAAGCGTGGTTTGGGCCTGTGAGCTTGGACGTGGCCTTGGGTTTTGAAAGCAGGCAGAAGACTTTGGGTGAGGAGCTGTTTGGCTCAAAATAAATCCAGGAACTTGACGCAGGGGGAGAAATATCCCTGGGACTCTGATGGAAGGAATATTTAGACATATCGTTTGCAGCGTCCAGAGCTTTGGAAAGATGAGGCAGACAGTTTGGCCAGTGCAGCTTTCTGGGCCCCCTCACGCCCTTGGGTGGGGCTGAGCATGGGGAGGGAAGGAGAGAGGCACAGTGTAAGCCTGTAGTGGGGTGAAGGGCAACATGCAGATCTCATCACTCCTGTGCGGAAAGCACCAATGCTTAATTTTAAAAAATGGTTTGTGCTTCTGTTCCCTGACCTTTTCCAGCCTTTCTGTTGGACTCCGGATGTAGCAGTTCCTGCTGGCCAGTGGGACCAAGCTGGGGAAGGGATGCAGGCGGTGGAGGGGAGCCATCATCCACACGGCTGAGACCTGCCTGTGTGGAGACCAAAGCCTCACATTCAAGGAAACTCCTCAGAACAGGAAAAGTGGGGACAGTTAGTCACTCTCTCGTCATCATGGAGTGCCAGCCAAGTGTCCCTTATGGGGCTAGGGCTGATGACGTCCATTGTCCCGTGTCATACCTCCTGCTGTGCCTTCAGGGTTATTCTGCCTGGCAAGTGAGACTCAAAGACCTGCGGGGGTGTAAGGGGGGGGGAAGAGGCTCTGAGCTAGTGAAAGCTGAGATTCCTGGGCCTCACTCTGAAGATCCAGTTGGGTGGCTGGGGCACCTGTGCTTACAACACATGCTCCTGGCGGCTCTCTGGGCATCATTCCAAGGTGCAAACCCTGAGCCAGGGCTGCTGGGGTGGCCCTGGGAATCTTCATGGAAGATGAAGTTCAGTAGGAACAGGCATTGAGACTGAAACACCAGTGTGAAGGGCTCAGAGGTGTAGACAGGAGAAGGTGTGGCTATCTGTAGGATCCTTGATGGACAGAATGGGAGAACCACCACTGACAGATCGACCCAGGGCCCTGGAGCGCAGGCATGAGGCTGTAGAACCAGAGCTGTATCTTGAGGGGAATCAGGAGCCAAGGAAGGATCAAAACAAAGTCAAATGTGTACTTTAGAAAGATGATTCAGGCTCCTATAAAAATACAGCAATTTTACTGGAAGGCAGATATAACTGGAACCAAAGGAAGAGTTAGGAAGACAGTGGCAGAAACCCAGCTCAAGCCGGCTGATGTAAAACTGCAACTGCTTTGCTCACATAATTGGTACTAGCTTCAGGCATGGCTGAATCCAGGTGTTCTCCCCACATCCCATCTTGGCTCCATTCTAGCTTCTTTCCAGACAAGCTCTCCCTCTGTGATAACAGGATAGCCCTGGAGCAACCTCACCACAGTGGCTATGATGCCCTTTAGCATTTTTAGCCAGAGCCCTAACACTGGCTCTGCTGGACTCCGTCCTCAGCCAATCACAGTAACCAGGTCTGCAAGGCCCATCCTGGTGATGAGTCAGACCAGCCCCACCCCAAATCCGTAGTCTGAGATGAGAGTGCAGGAGGGGTTTGGTCCCCAGATCTATGGATTCTGTTTCCATAGACTGTGAAGTGTCACCACATGAGTCAGAACCAAAGGACCATCATCTCCATACACCGATGCGGAAGCAGGGACCTGACCACTGGCAGGTGGTCCGACTTCTTTCAGGTAATGCAGCACCCCCCCCCCACCATGGGGTTCATGCACGCTCCCTGGGAACAAGTCAGAGAAGCTGCTTTTGCATTTGGATTCTTATACAGATGCATCTAATTATTTTATTTTGTGGTGCTGGTGATTGACTCCAGGGCCTTGTGCTTGCTAGCCCAGTGCGCCACCACTGAACTACATTCCCAGCCCTGAATCTCAGAAATTTAAGAAGGGACCCTAGTGACTTCCCTCTTGCAAGCCCCATCCCAAGATCTAATGTGTCTGTGGATAAGGCCAAACGGGGACAAGTAGTTGACAAAGCACCACTCACACTTCATTTTTAGTTGATGAAATCATTCTTAGTTGACAAACATTATACCCACACAGTATTTAGAATATTATTCAGCCTTATAAAAGAAGATTCTGTTATTTGCAATGACAGATGAACCTGGAAGAAATGCTAAGTGAAGAAAAATACCATATGAGCTCACTTACATATGAATCTAAAGACAGCAGATCTGCCTGGCACTGGGGCACATGCCTGTAATCCCAGCATCTGGAAGGCTGAGGCAAGAGGATCACAAGTTCAGGACCAGCCTGGAATACACAGTGGGACCCTGTCTAAACAGATAAACTTGTAGGAGCAAAGAGGAGAGTGGTGGCTGCCAGGGCATGGTGGGGAAGGGGAAAAGGCAGAGACATCAGTCACAGTACAGGGTGCCAGCTGGACAAGAAGTCAGTTCTGCAGGTGCATATTCAAAGGGAATCTTCAAGCAAGCTCTGGTCCTGAACCATGATGGCTCCAGCCTCATGCATGGGCCTCTGAATTACGAGGTCACCAGGGGAAGAAAGAGTTGTAGACCTGATGGAGCTGAAGTCCCACAATGCTTATGACACACGGTGAATCATCACCCAGGCTCTTCCTTGCAGCTCCTCCTCTGCTCCAGGAGGCAGAAGGTGGCATTGTCTGCGTCTTCAGCACCTGACACTGGCCTGGCGCACTGTGAGCCCACTGTGTAGCTGCCAGGTCAGGAGAGGGCCGTCCCATGTGTCCTGCACACGTCAGGCCCAGGAGACTCCCTGCCATGCAAGGCAGTCTGTCCCTGGGTTGAGCAGCTCTGATGAAAGTGCCCTCCTCAACCCCCAATGGCAAAATTATGGAGCAAGATCCAGAGGTCTCCTCCTCTGAAAGAATTAAAAAACAGAAACAAAGAATTCATGTGGAGAGTTCGCTTTCCAGCACTGTCTATCATAGTGGAAAGATAGCAGCCACGTGACTGTTGCAGGTGGCAAAGGTGTGGCACTGTGTGTGTGTGTGTGTGTGTGTGTGTGTGTGTGTGTGTGTTACTCCTGAGACACCACACAGACAACTTAGCAAGACTGAAATGTGAACTATGAGAAGCATGCAGAAGCATGGGAAATATCAGGAAAAGCAGGTCACACATATGCCTGCAGCCACGCCAGCCACGCGTGCACGGGCAGGCAAGGAGAAATACGCGTGGAAGGAAACAGCCACGTGGGCAGGGCAGCAACATGCCAGGCCTTCTGCAAAAGTCCTTCTACCCCTCAGTCTGCAGGTGCTGGAATTCCCACTTTGGAGACAAGGGTTCCTTGGGATCCTGTTGGCCTTCTCCCATCTGAGCCAGCCTCAAATCCAGGGTCTTTTTCGGCTCCTCACCTGACCCACAATCCCCTGCAGCAGACCAAGAACGGATTGCCACGGGCTGGCCTTTGTGTGCATTTGGGAGTAGAGGCCCCTGGGGTGGAGCTGCAGGGCAGCAAACACAGCGAGGTGTCACAGCTGCCCAGCAGGGCCATCTGCTCTTCTGGCGCACAATTAAATCAGACCTGGCCACTGTGATGCCCCAGCAGGCTGGGCCTCCTAACTATAGTACATCCCCAGGCCATAGGGACCAGGGAAGGTTCTAGAGTGTCCTGTGCTGGCTAAAGATCCCTTAAGTAAATAGTATTTTACTCCTCCTGACAACTCACAGGTGGGCGCCTCCTTGTCCCTG
The DNA here is from genome assembly GCA_002564285.1 of Tympanoctomys barrerae. Taxonomy (NCBI): domain Eukaryota; kingdom Metazoa; phylum Chordata; class Mammalia; order Rodentia; family Octodontidae; genus Tympanoctomys; species Tympanoctomys barrerae. The sequence continues at coordinate 1,876 of NDGN011269473.1, read as the reverse complement.
TTCTGTATGTGGAAGCTGAGGGTGGCACCATCAATGTGTAAGGCCAGAGCCAGCTCAGAATTCCTCTCACCCCAAATGTGCCCTGTCTGCTGGCCAACATAACCCTAACTCCCTTCCTCACACACAGCAGGCTCAAGCTCTTTGCTTTTAATTCATTCTTTAGGAGTTTTCCGGGGACGTGTGCCCCTTCTCAATCCATCAGTATCACCTGAGCTTTGACTGGGAGCCACAGTCCGTGTGTGGAAGCAGACGAGGTGTTGTGGATAAAAAGCACAGCTCCTGCTTGTGGACTTCACAGACTAAAGGGACAGGGGAGGCTTTTCCATAGCTGCTCACAGGGCAGTGGGAAGCAGTCCCAAAGCCAGAAGATGACACAGCATTCCAGGCAGAGCAACAGCACACACATAGGTCCTGTGGAAGGATGGGGGGGAAATGTGCATAGCAGTATAGCATTCACAGAATAAAATAAATTTTGATGGAGCTGGGTGCGGGGGCAGAAGCCACTGAGTTGGGAGTTCAAGACCAGATCAGCAGGCTGGGGAGATAGCTCAGCAGTCTAAGTGCCTGCCTGGCAAGCACAAGAACCCAGGTTCAATCCCCAGCACCACCTGCCATGCTAGCCCAGGAACCATAGGCATGCCGAGCCAGCCACTAAAACCAGGCGTGGTGACACATGCCTGTAGTCCAAGCACTGGGGAGGCTGAGACAGGAGGAGGATCACTATGAGTCTGAGCTGGTTAGTAAGACCCTGTACCAAATAAAATTTTTTTTAAAAAAGACCAGATCAACATGGGCAATAAAGTAAGGCCTCATCGGGCATGAATGAATGAATGAACAAACAAACAAATGAATGAGTGAATTTTAAAGAGCACCTAGTTTTTTAAACATGGCCAGTGCAGGCTGATGAAGATCCTTGGGCCTCATCTCTTACGTCTTTAGAGTGCTTCCAAGGTGATGCTACTATCTGGCTCCCCATCCTGTAGCTAAAAGGAGGTGGACAGTCAGACAGACATGACTCGCAGCCCTGACCAGACTCTGTGCCTCCCTGCATGCAGCCCAGCAAGGGCTGTCCCCGCCTGGGCTCTCCATGAAGCACTGTTATTTCAGAGTCCTCTCAGCATCTGCAGACTAAGGGACTCTTACTGCCCCCGCCTGGTAAGAGAGAAGCAAAGTGAGGCTCCAAACCAGGCCTGGAGGGCTCAGGCTGGAGTCAGTCAGGTGGATACCTGACCCTGAGCCCAAGGCTGTCCCTGCAACTGCAGTCACAGTTGACCTGGCAGGGGCCTTGCCCACAGCCGGGGCAGCCACGCACAGAGGCAGGGGAGCAGTTGTGTTTGGCTCAGCTTCTAGCCACCATGACTTGGATCTGTGGCCTCAGCAGACCCATAAGTATAGCCAACACCCACAGGACTGTGCTCAGTGACAGCGGGCATCTTGGTATCCATCATCTCAGGACCTAGCCACTGGCCCTGCCGTGGGTCTCCAGTACGGCCACCCATCCCATTGGTCACTGCCCCCACCTTAGCTGGCAGCAAGGCAGTCAGACTCAAGGGTACTTCACGTGTGCCTCGCTGTTTTCTAAGGCAAGGACTTGGAGCAGGCCCTAGGGTAGGCGTTCCCAGGAAATGCAGTCAGGAGTAGGAAAGCGAGAAGTTAGTATCGCCAGAAGGGAGGAGGTTACACTGTGGGGAAACGGAGGTACAGGCTGCTGGGGACCTCAGGACACTGTGAGTTATACCCTGGTTGCCCTGCTAAGGGGACAAAGTGGCTTGGGAGTTTATTTATCCACCAGCACCCAGCCCTCTTGGCTACAGCTCCTCTTGGGGCTGTGGCAGAGGACTTCTGGGGTAGCTGAGTGGTGCGGATGGGGCACTGG
>NDGN011269457.1:0-14258 GCA_002564285.1 Tympanoctomys barrerae | reverse complement strand
CAATGAGACAGTTTCAAAACCGATTAGTAGGACAGTTTCAATAATTAATACATTGCATATTGAGGTCTTCCTAGTGGTTATTCATAGTACAAGATGCAAAATACCTATCAGTGATGTTCTTTCTAGGGCTTGGAGAAATCCATTTCCATAATCATCTATTTCATCTACTATCACCTCTCACTTAAGTGCTAAAATGACCTCAGTTCTCATTAGTCTTTTTTCTCCACCATTTGTTCCCTTTACTTGTGATCTGTGGTCATATAGCAGAGAAAAATAAGTAAATGGAAAGACTCTTCAGAGTACAGATCAGATCATATCTGTTTGTAAAGCTCCCCAATGGCTTCTCTAACCATGACCTGTAATGCCCCTCCTGTCTACCTTTATGCACATTCACCATCAGTTTAAGAAAAAAAAAAAAAGCTCATAAGGCACTATATAAAATTATAATAACATACAGACTCCCTGTATTCCAAAATTAGTACAAATCTCAAGATGACTTTAGGAGAATATTTTTTTAAACAGAGTAGGCTTGTCCTAAGCACAAACCCTGATACAACTTTATAGGCCACACAACTATGAAGCCAGCCTTGTATCCAACACCACCATCACCAGCACTTTAATGCAAGACTGTTGTCCTATATCTTTACACCACTGAAGCCTGTTCTGAAAAATGGAATTGTATATCAAGCGTTTCTTCCACTGTAGAGAAGTCAGTTTCAAAACTTATCTTCATACTGTTTTTTTCTTTCATATGGTCATGATCTTCAAGTACAGTGATGCCCCAGTTCATGAACCTTTTGCTTGTGGACAGTGTGGTTCACAGATGAAAACATTTGGCAAAATTTTGCTTCTATTTGCAAATTCTCCTTCTAGGGATGAGCACAATCACAGCCATCTTTTCTGCACAAGCACTGACAAAAACGTGTACACCCTTTCCAGGACTGTCGAATGAATGGAGTTTGTGAAGCTTGAGGAACCACTATGCTTCTTCGGAACAGTAGAGCTGTCTCTCAGTATAACTTCTGTAGGTGAGCAGAAATTTAAAAATGGAAATATTCCACTCTGTAGTTTTACTTATTTATAATTTGTGGTGATTAAAAAAGTTTCTCATGACACTTTTTTAAATAACAAAAGAGAAAACTGCCACAGGGAATAAAAACTAGGATGCTGCAGACACAAATGCATAATAATTTGCCACAGCAATTGATTGTAATTTGTCCCCCAGTGTTCTAAATTCTTTCTCTTATCTTGGATCTATTCTCCCATTTCCTGCTTTTCAGAAGATTGTCTAATATTTAAGTCACTTAGGCACTTCCTTGAACACTATGAATAAAAATATTCATAACAATTGTGATGTATTGAACTCTCATCACATATCCAGCCATGTACTGCTATTCGACTTATTAGGCATGATCACAATACAGGGTGAATGCTTAATTTTTTTGTAAATTATTACAGTAAAGGGCAAATTGCCATTAATTCCCTCAAAATATATCCTACACTCGATTTAAGTACACTTATCCCATCATTCCTGCTACTTTCTGAAGCAGTTCTAGGAGTCCTCTTTCCTGCGTGTCTTTTTTGTGCTGACTTTCCTCAATGCTCTGAATCAATTCAAAATGTTTTCTGTCATTTTGATTTTGGGAAGAGCCAGCAGTTGCACAGTGCCAGATTTAGTGAATAGATTGGATGAGAGCATACTATAATGCTTCAGCAAGCCTGCTTTTTTGGGGGTGTAGCCCTCAGGAACAGTATTCACTATAACTTTAATTACACCGTGTAAAGACAATCAGGAAAGAGGACTTCCAGAGCTGTTTCAGAAAGCAGCAAGAACAACAGAGTAAATGTGTTCAAAGAGAGACATCACAATGGCAATCGAGTAAGCATTCAGCCTGTATTTCATTTTCACCACGTACACCAACACGCATTTCAGAAGGGTACCATTGTACTGATTTTTTTTTCTTTTTGCTTTTCACCTTTACCAAAATAAGATTTTATTTTAAAGTCATTCGAAAGATACTGAGTAAGGAAAAAGACCTCAGCTTCAATGGATATAGATTGCAAATTCATTTTCTTTCCAAACCCCACCATTGATCTTTTCATGCCAAAAAGCTGCTTGCTTTGGTAATTCCTATTTTTACCTTTCTGAAGAAATATTTTCCAATAAGCCAGCCTTTTTTTCCAGGAAACAGTATATTCATTGGAGATGGGTATTTCTTCATGTCAAGGTAGATCGAATACGTTCAACAAAATGCAGGGAGAGGGGGAAGGCGCCACAAAAGGAGAAATTGAAAGACTCTAGCATTTGCTTTTCATCTTGCTGTAACCAGAAATCCGCTTGTGGAAATGGTATCCAGGAACGTGGGCCTATTCGAAGTTGTGCAGTCTCTGTATCCTAAGTGTGAATCCCTGGGCCTCCTCCTACAGCCGGGGCTGCACGCAGCTCCCCCTCTGGGCCTCGATGGTTGAAGGAAGATCTGAAAAGCTCTGCAGTTTTAACGTTGACAGCAAAACCATAACTTATTAGAAAGTGGTTTTCATGTTCTTCTCGGTCACTTCACGCTGTCACACATCATGTCATTAAGTGAATGTCCTCTTCCTGTTGATCAAATTCACTAAGCAACTGATGAGTAAATTGGTGTGACAAGTGCCAGTCATTGTTGAAGCTGTGCTTCCAGGCTTCCACACGGGGCATAGTCAGACAATTACTTTATAGAGTTCGGGATCAAAGGGACTTCTGCTTTGGTATCAGGCCCATCACAGTGTGTCAGGCAGGTATCCCCATTACATCCAGAGGCAGGTGTGCTGGAACCAACTCCCCCGCAGACTGCGGCAGCTGCAACTCCACCCATCCTCAAGCAGCTGCATAATGCATAACATATAACATAATGGAAAGGGCAGTTGGATGGGTCCTGGGAGGCCAGGGCTTCCCTACTCCAATGCCACCACCCTAGCCTTAGGGTAGCTGCTTCCCATCTGTCCCTGTACTAATTTTATAGATGAGCAAAAATCAAGCTTAAAGAAGTTGAGAACCTTAACCTACACTATTGCCAAACCCATACCAGCTGAGCACCAGTGCCTGAGCTCTTTCCTATTCCAGGCCACAGTTCTAAGTCAGTATTTCTTACAGGACAGTTAGTGGATCAGTTCCCCTCACATCACCTGAGAGCTGGCCAGAAGTACAGAGAGCCTTACCTGAGGCCCAGAGCATCAGATCCTCTGTTGTTTGGGTCTAGGATACTATATATGTATGATAAGCATGTTTGTGTTTTAGCAAATCCTGAGTGAATCTAATGCAAAATAATTTTTAAATCATGGCCAAAATAATAAGCCCCCATTTTTTTCCTTAAACACTTCCACACCCCCATCCTATTTTATCTGACATATTTAGCTCTCCTGGTGTGATAGTCAGCTTCCCATATTCTAACAATTGAGTTGCGATGATCAGATTACAAAGAGAAAAGTGCTGTTTGGGTTCATAATTTTGGAGGACTCATTCATGGTAGGTTGGCCATTAGTTTTGGGGCCTGTGATGAGTCCCTCATGGGAGAGAGAGCATGGGCAGGTAACATCGCTCATCTTGCACTGACCAGGAAACAAAAACAAACAGGAAGAGCTGGGCCCACCTGAGGCTTGTTGCCAGCAGCATAAAGGCAGAACTGGAAAAGCTGTTGTGCCACTGTTAGGGAAGCCATTTGGAGAAGCTGTTGGAAGCTGTTGTTTGTCCTTGGCTGTTCTGCTGAAGGAGCTTATCACACTGCCTTTCCTGATGAACTCAGCTATTCTTGTATGAGGAGAGGCTCAAGACTTCATTGTCAGTGAAAATGACTGTGGTTCATTTTCGGTGAGATCTGGTCCTCAACTTGAGCATCACTTCCTGGCTCCAAAAGAGAAGATGGCTCACTGCTCAGTCTCCTGGAGAAGCTTATCACATTGGCTTTCATGATGGGAAGTCAGCTTTTTGTATCATTGCAGCTCAGAGCCTCACTGTTGCAGAAGGATGGCTGTGGTACTTTTGTAAGGAGCTCTGATTCCTACCTTGAGCATTGCTTCCTGGCTCTAGGGAAGATCCCTCAGCCTGCTAGCACAGATCCTTCATCCCACTGGCACAGACTATCTACCTACCAAAACCCTAACCCTTGGGCCTTTCCAGCACAGATTCATGAAAAAGGCCTCAATGAGACATTGTCATGGACTCTAGGCCTCCAGTTGGACTTATAGGAAGCATTGTTAGGGGCTCTAGGTCCTCAGGTGGACTCATGGGGATATTAGGATCCAGGCCTTCAGGTGTATTTTTTGGTCGTTAGTGTGTGGATAGATTTCTTACATTCTTTGTACATGATTCTTTAGTTGATTATATACTATTATTATAAAATATATCCTGTAATGTATTTTTCCCTTTGTAAAAACTCCAAACCAGGACAGTAAGCTTAAGTACATTTTGAGATCCTGCCTTTATCATTATGTGAGCCTAGTGTATCATCTCATTCTTACCTTGGCATTAAATTTCAGCCTACATGTACTTTGCAAATATCAAGTCCTGGTGTCATATGATTGAAACTGTATTCCACTGGATTCAGTTTATGCCATTTTACATGTACTTCAGTCTTATGGTTCGTTCAGATATTATAGATAAATGTATGCCCATTTTGTTATCTCTATTCAGAAGAGGAAGAGGCTGGCTTTCTAGAACACTCATCTGCCTTGAGAAAGAAGAGAAATATTTTCATCTTGCTCCAGGGATGTTTAAAAAGTAGTATGTAGGAAAAATTAAAATACTTCCCTAATAAGAAATCTCACCCTATAAGATCAGAATTCACTCAAGTATAAAAGACTTTGTCATGCTGATTCATCAATAAAAACTTCATGTGAGAGAAACTGCATTATCAAGTTTATATTTTCTAATTAGCATCAAATACAAAAATTCGGACAATCATTTTCATGGCTGATGAAGTGGTGGGTTAAGGTGGGGCCATCAGGACTCTCCAGGTCTTTGAAAAGAAAAATCTCACTTTCAAAGGCCTTTGTTCAGGATGCATTTGCTACAGCTCAGCAAATCTCACAACCCTCCCAGGTCCTGCACCAGAGCCACAGCACCTCTTGTCACAACTAAACATTTCTTATCTTAAGAAAGATTACAGCCAGAGTATTGTCAAAGAACCCAGGGATTGTTAATGAATACAAGAAAGTTCACTTGATCAAACCATGAGAAAGGGAAATTCCCAGACATGGAGAAAAGTAGGAAAATACCCAGTAGGAGTCAGCATTTGCCCCAAGCTATCACTCTTGCACTGACCCACTCACTCTGCCTTATTCCATTAGGATTCTTTTAGAACTAGCATAATTTTCCTTGGGAGGCAAAGGCTAGTTTTGGAGACAATTACCTTTAATTTCTTCTTAAAGACTTTATTCACTGCTTCAAAGAGGCCTAAGTTTAGAATGTGAAAAGAAATATGATCTAATGAGCTTTGTAACTTCAGGTAATGATGTTTTTGAGTAAATCAAGAAAGGCACTTTTTCCTCAAATATAAAATCATTTTGAATAAAAGTCATTTTTGAAGATCAATGGCAAACATATGAATATTTATAGTGACATAGAAAATAAAAATGTAAAATGATAATAGGAGTATCAGAGACTGTGTTAGACACCTAAGTTTACCATCCAGGGTGTAAAGTATATGGATTGCATAGTATTTTGGCATGCTAAGATGCATATTTGCTTCAATATGCTGAAGTAAATATAATTCCAACCCAAATAACAAAGGAGTTTTGTTTGTCATCCACAAATGTAAAGTGGTGAAGGGCATGCTCTCAGTAGGCATACATCAACAATATATTCTTCATAAAGTATAAATAGTCTGCATGGTTTTTGCAGACAGGAGTGAAATTATGTAAATAACATTACTACAAACCCCAAGCCAATACTGTTGACATAAATTCATTATTGTAGCTATCTTTGTGACCAGGGCTATATAGAAATATTGCATTGTTGACAATGATAAGATAATGTAAATTACATTGCTCTGCATAGCACTGGTTGTTGGTTTTGAAGCCAGCCAAGGTCAAACTTACAAGCTGAGGAACATACAGCTGTTTACATGAAGCACTGGATGGATGTCTAGTTAAAACTGCAATTTCTTGAAATTATCAACACGACTGATGCTAGTGGGAAACACTCCATGCTTGTAAAGTACATAAATTTGCTCTCTCTCGGAAGGAATGCAGCATTATCTACCTAGTGAACTTTAACTAGGAAAAAAGATTGGTATGTATGGTGAAGTGACTGCACTCAGCCACTTACATGTACCACCACTTGGATAATCACTAAAATCATGCTTTTTATTTGGGTTGTGCTTCACTGTTACAAAGGACACACATAGACTTCCTCTCATAATTTCAGTTAATCTCACAGTTATGAGTGTTCAGGTAATATGAAGTTAAAAGTGTTTGCTCTAAGGCAGAATCCAGATTTGCAACTACAGAGAACAATGTTTTGTCATGGCAAGTAAGAATAAGTCCTACAGGGTAAGAGTAAAGACCAAGTGGCTGTGTCCATGGGAAGAGGGACAGTCAGGAGAGAGAAGAAGCAACTGCAGACACAACTCAGCAGTCTTGGTTGATGAGAAGCTCAATAAAAGTCAGCCATCCATATGGCTGCTAAAATGTGCATTCCACTTTAGGCTACATCACTAGGGACTGTAATGAGGACAGTGTCACCCATTGTAGCCCAACTAGGGTATTGAATCACATCCCCATACCTGCTGTAGACTCACTATGCCTACCTTATGCAGGCACTATGCTAAGTCCTGTATCTATACATATCATCCTGTTTGAGCTGTAAAACAGCCAATGAAGTAATCACTATTATTCTTCACTGGCAAACAGCAGTGCCGTGGTAATCTGCCTGCTGGCCTGCCCAATCCATATCCAGCCCATCTTTATTTCTTTGGGCAATTATTTCTGTACCTTATGCATGGTCTTAAGAGAATAGCAACCAAACTCTAGGCTAAAGGACAGAAATGTGAATCAAATGAAGCCCACAGCCTTACCTCTTTAAAAAATTTAAATAATATCTGCACTAATACAAGGTCACAAAATAATGGAGCTAGTAACTCCACAATAATAGTATTGTGAAGAGATGGCCTTTCTACTTTGGCTTTTAACATGGGTTGACATTTTGTAAGAGAGATGATGCAATACCTGACACATTTTATAATATTTTATAATGAATCACCCAAAAACTAAGAAAATCTGTCCACACACTAAAGACCAAAGGATCCAGCTGAGGGCCTGGTTCCTACTATCCTACGTGAGACTAGCTGAAAAAAGAAAGCTCATAACACTGCCTCCCACAAGTCCAACTGGAGGCCTAGAGCCCACAACAATGTCTCATTCAGGCCTGTTTCATGGATCTATGCTGAGAAAACCCAAAGTTCAGTGGTGGAAGCTAAAAAGTCTGTGCCAGCAGGCTGAGGGATCTGCACTGGAACCAGGAGGTGACACTCAAGGTAAGCAACAGAGTCCCTCCAAAGGTACCAGAGCCATCCTCAGCAAGAATGAGGTCCTGAGCTCCTACAATGATGCAGAAAGCTGAGTTCCCATCATGAAAGCAGCATGACAAGCTTCTCCAGGAGACTGGGCTGTACAACATCTTCCCCGCTGGAGCTATGAGGCAACACTCAGGATGAGGACCAGAGCTCCCCTAAATTGAACCACACAGAGCCAGCAGGATAACTCAGTGGACTAAAGCACCTGCTTAAGCAAGCTTAGGCAAGCACAAGGACTACAGCTTGATCCCCAGCACCATATGCCACATGAGCCCCACCCCAGAGCAGGATAAGCCGCCTCAGAGTCTAAGCATAGTGTAATCTGTAACCCCAGAACTGGGGAGGCTAAAAACAGGAGAATCACTATGAGTCTGAGCTGCATAGGAGGACCCTATAACAACCAAGTACATTAAAAAGTAAATAAAATGAACCATAGCCATCCTCAGTGGCAATGAATGTCCTGAGCTACTCCTCAAACAAGACATCCAAGTTCATCAGGAAAGCCGAAACGGTGAGGTCCTTCAGCAGAACAGCCCAAGAATACCAATAGCTTCCAACAGTTCCAACAGATTCTCCAAATAGCATCCCTAGCAGCAACACAATAGCTTCTCAAGCTGCCTCTTGTGCTGCTGACAACAGTCCTCAGGTGAGCCTTCCACACCCAGCACCATGCTAGTTCAATTCACCTGGATGTAACAAATTGAGCACCAGTTAGAAATCCACTCTAGCTCCCAAGTTCTTATTTCTGACTTTTCCAGGGCTTGATTTTTTTTCTCCCATACCCCTTACCCAGTCCATACTTACTTGGGAGAAAAATTATAGTAGAGATAAGTAAACATATTCAGGTAATGGAAGGATAGTTATTTAGAAGACAGGTTTAAAATGATATACACTCACTTATTTATTCATTGTCTTCATAACACTTCTAAATTTTTTCAGGAACTAGTGTTGCACAAGTGAATGAACAGGGAACCCTTGTTCTGGGGGAGCTTGTGATCTGAGGGGTGATAGAAATGAGCACATGTCAGGAGGTGAGAAGTGCTGCGAGGATCATCTGAGCTGGAAATGAAAAGCATTAGTGATATTTTGGGCTGAGGGGCTAGTGACGTCCTGTGTTGAGATGATCACACTTGAACAGAGAGTTATATAAAATGAAGGACCTAGGCAAACAGCTACCTGAAGAAATAACATTTCCAGCAAAGGGAAAAGGAGATGAAAAGGATTGTGCTTTTCTCAGAAATGTCCAGAAGTGGTTAGAGAAATAGTGAGTAATTACTAGAGAATGGGTCATTAGATTGATTAGAGAAAAACCCAGGGTCCAATCACATCATATGCATAATGTGTATGACTGTAGTATGAGTACTCTGGGGAAAAAAACTGGTATGTTTTTATCAAAAGAATAATAGTATTGGACAGTGTTTGAAAGTGTTTTCTTTGTATTCTACACAAGTAATACCCAGAAGAAGGCAAAGATGAAATTATTACCCAACCCTAGTGAGGAAATTATTGCATCAGCTCAACTTGAGGATGATGGTGCTTGACACAGAAATAAAAAATGATGATATTTGGGATACAGGCTGAGAACACCTTTCACAGTGTTTGTGGAGGGGATTGAAATAGAATATAAGAGACAAATGAAGGTAAACAATAACTCTAAGCTTTTTGACCTAGGAAGCTGGGACAGGGAAGATACCATTTGCTATAAAATTAGCACTGATGATGGGTGAAGAACTGGGATATGTGTAATAAGTAATAGTCATATTGGGCTAAGGAGAGAACGAAGTGCTTCTAGAAGTGATGAGCTGTCCACACAAGAGTGGGACTTGGGAGCCAGATGTGGGGGGGGGCTTCCTGAAGGGCTTTGCTTGCTAGTATGGGATAAAACTGAGTGATCTGAAACAGTGTTTCCAGTCAGAAAATCGTGCTAGTGATAAGGCTTACAGAATTGATAAGTAACTTATTATCTATTTAGTTTATACCTGAAGAAGAGAATTAAAATACAACCCATCTCCATTTTGATTCTTTCAAACTTGGGCAAATTGAGACTGAGTAATTGTTTTTTTCTCTGTCCCAAGATTAAGTACAAGCACAAAATGATCTCTTTGCAAACTCAGACCATCCTGCAAAAACCACAGGTTATAGTTTGTTATTCTTTTGCTTTCCTTTTCTTTCTTTTTCTTTTTTCAGTGTAAAGTTGGAAAATTCTACATATCTGTGTAGTCTGGTAAGGTAGCAGACTATGAAAAGCAATAGCTGGGGCCTGAGTAAGCTTCATCCCTTCTGTTCACCAGCTTTGGAACTGGCAGGGATCCTAAAGGGCGTCCAAAAGGGACAGATCAAAGGAGAAAAATAAAAACCAGCCTTGCTGACTTCTTTTTTTGTGTTTTAAGAGCAATAGTTCCTATAAATCTGACCAAAACCATTGGCTTAGTCACTTTCTCATAGCTGAGATGTAACACCCAGCATGCATAATTTACAGGAGAAAAGGTTTATTTTGGATGATAGTTACAGTCTGTGGTTGACTGGCTGTAAGGCACAAGAGGCATGGTGGAAGGGCCTCCATAGAGGAGGTCCTCACAACACAGCAGCCAAGAGGCAAAGAAAGAAAGGCGGGGATGAGGAAGAGACACTTGTCCAAGTTGCGCCCAAGTGACCACCTCTAACCAGGCCCCACCTTCTAAAGGCATACTCAGCTACTAAACGCATTAGTAAATGAATCCTTGATGAGTATAGCACCCCCATGACCCACTCACCTTCCCAAAATCTTGCCTCTGAGCATGGGAGAGTTTGGAGGAACATTTTATAGCTAAATCCTAATAAACATCTAAGGTTCTATAAGCATGATTAAGCTGATTCCACATATGCAGTGAGTGTGAAGATCCAAACTCTATTTCCAATTGATTCAATCCATTTTTTCAGTATTACAGTGTCCTTTCTAGGTACCCATGTGTTCCTCTCCCTTGGGAACAAACTTCACCCCATCCTGTTTGTATCTCAGTTCAGAAGAAAGCAAGGGGAAATATGCCGAGGTTCAGTCCAGTGATTAATGATCTTCCCCACCCTTGTCTTCTGCTTCTTTCTGAGAGTGGACCATTTTCCTTGCCAAGATGAACTGTGAGCCTCTACCCCTTTCCATCTGCCTCCTCTTAGGAACTACCCTCATCAATCTCCACTCTTCTTATCTCCTGCACATTGCATTCAGACTGCTCTAAGTGGCTTTGTGTCCCTCTGAGATCTCAGGTATGTTCTAAGGGAGGAACAGAAAAGACATCTCTTAGCTCTCACTGGACCCATTAGTTCTGGTCAGCAAATATTTCAGCTTTGGTGTGTAAGCTCTAAGCATGATACTTTTTCTAGCTCTCTTCCACAGTAAGGCTGTATACCCAATGTCTGTGGTGCTTGGGGTAAAAAGCACCACCAGGAATTTTTGGATATGCAAAAGGAAGCATTGACATGAGTTAGGTATAAGAGAAGAAGGGCTCACCAATTGGGCAGGAGAAAATAACCAGAAGTTGGAAGCAGTTGGTTACTGGGGAAGGAAGCAGCAAACATGATCAGAAGAACACTTCCTAGAGTGACAAGTGGTAAGACTTTGGGAACAGGGATGTCAAACACTGAATATGGAGTTGTATATGGCTACAGTGTGTGATGATTTAAAATTCTTTAAAACTTCCTAATCTCCACAGCATTTACACTTAATGTGTTTTATGGAAAAACATAAAGAGACACAGTCCAGGATGAAAATAGTGAGAAAAGATGGCCTTGCCCAAAGATAAGACCAGAGGTTGCAAAGAGAGAATGAAGGCCACAGTGGAGACCAACCCTCCCTGTGAGCAACTCCTGTTTTCCACAAATACACTTGAAGGGGGGGTTTGAGAGAGTCTTTTTATATGTACATCTATTTTATATTCTATCCCCACAGTAGCACCCTTCTCCTTTGTTATGGTTTGTGTCTAGTTGTTCCCGTAAGGCCTTATACAGTCATGGGGCAGACTTGTAGAGTTTGCGACTAACTCATGATCCACTGGGATTATGGATATGAGTGATGTTGGGATTATGGGTATAAATGCTTCTGGGATTAAGGGTGTGAGTGCTACATCCAGCCTGGGGCAAATAGCCTGAATGCAATTTAAGGAAAACAGACTTCCTCTCTGTGGCCATTGTTGCTGCTACTCTTCCCATTTGCTCTTGTTGTTTTGCTGTTTTCCACCACCATGAATGGCTGTCCTCTGCCATGTGCCACTCCACCAAGGCAATGTGCCACTCTACCTCAGTCATACAAGAGCCAGCTGAGTACAAACTGAAACCTCCACAAACTATAAGCTAAATAAGCCCTTCCTGCCTTCATTTTGTGTGTTGGGGATTTGTCCCAGCAACAAGAGAAGAATAACTGAGACACCCCTTTATAACTACCTATGCCTGTGTCACTGTATCAAGAATTCTCTGAGTGAGATAATTCATTCATTCAAAAAAACTTTTGATACAGACCCTGGATTTGTTCTCGGTGATCTCCTGATCTTGAAAACAAAGAAACAAAGAAAAGGGGTTTTGTCTTCATCTGTCTTAATCCCAAGAGTCTAACATTTTATTATATAATAAACCAGGTAAATGATGCATGATGAGCAAGGAATAAAGAATACAAAAAAGCACTGGCAAGGTAACTCAGTGATCTAAATGCCTGCCTAGGCAAGCACAAGGACCAGAGTTTGATCTCTGCCAGTCCCTCCTCTGGGCATTTTGAGCTGGCCACCAAGACCAGGTGTGGTGGCGCAGGCTGTAATCCCAGCACTGGGGAGGCTGAAAATAGGAGGACCACTATGAGTCTGAGCAGAGTAGTGAGACCCAGTACCAAACACATTAAAAAAAAGAATGCAAGGAAAATATGAGCAATATTTTTTAAAAGAATATAGTTAATATTTAATGAAGCTAAGTAAGAGAACTAGTAAAGTAGAAGTGTAGACCATTGTCTGTATTCTCCTAGTGGCTGTCCCTGTACAGAGCCTGTTCCACTATGTATGTATGCAGGATGGTATAGATAATTGTACTGTGGATTTCTGCTGGTCTATGAAAAGGAAGAGTCAATGTTTAATTTCTTGTCTTTTTTCATTCTTTTCTCTCTTCTTAATTTCTTATTTTGTGCATGCATTTTCCAATTTTGTGCACAATTTTCCAATTTTGCATGCATATATGTGGCAATCTTTTTTCTTTTTTTTTTTTTTTTTTTTTTTTTGTGGTACCAGGGATGAACTTAGGACCATGCGCAAATTTTTTTAAGAGAAGAAAATGGATTGCATTTCCAGTTATGATCCAGTTCCCTAACTGTGAAATGAGCTGCAGAAACCTTCCTGGTTAGTTATTCATAGATGAAATGTATTGAAAGAGTATCTGATAGTTCATAGAATCAAAGAAAGCAGAGTCTCTGCTCAAGCAGACGTCAGCAGAAGGCACTACAAAGCCAGGGTCATTATCACAGGACTGGTCTGCTCAGACAGCTCCACAGGACCACAGTCACCACTGGGGAAGAAATTGCCACCAAGCGCTCCCTCCACGCACCTGACTCTCCATGCCACTGCAAAACACATCGGCCTCATGCTATGCTTTTGTGGATGTCACTCAACTGAGCCTAGGTACCAGACTGATGATTGTGAATCCTTGCTTTCGCTGACAGGGAACAGGGGAGAGACTATGCCTTTTGCCATTTTAGCTTTTGTAGGAAGACATGGGCCCTGCTTTACTCTCATCTTGACATCCTCCAAAGTAGGATCCATGCATCCAAATCTTATGTAGAAAATGTCAGAGGTCCTTGTCTCATGCCAGCACACTGGGTTCCCAACAAATTTTGTGTGTGAGTCAGGGCAAAAGTTGACCCAAGAACCTTCTCTATAAAGAGGGCTGGAACATAATTTTCAATAGTAGTCAGGATCACATAACCAGGGAAGTTATGAACAGTGGGTCAGAAGAGTGAGTGGGATGGGATTCTATGCCGGAGGCTATGAGCAGCATACCACTGATCACAGCTAGCACTGCTCAAGTGTTTCAGGTAGAGTCAAGGTATTGTCTACTCCCTTTGCCCTCCAAAACTGAGTGCCCTCCACCTGCCAGCATCGTAGCTTCCCTCAGGCCCCACGTTATGGCACATGTGCCATCACTGGTCTGAGTGGAGATTTTTGGTGGTTGCTAGGAAAACTTTTCTTTCTGGGTTATGCATTTACTTTAATACCATTCAGAATTATGTAATGGAAAATAACGTGCTCTGTGCTAGGCACTGTTCCAAGTCCTTTACACATATTAACATTTATTTAATCTTCACAAAAACCTGAGGAAAGAATAGTTATTATTATTACCCACATTTTACAGATGATGAAACCAAGGCCTGGAGACATTAAGTAATGTGCTCAAGGTCACAAGGGAAGAAAGGGAGGGGGCCAGACTTCACACTTGGGCAGTCTGACTCTGGAGTCCCTGCTCCTTCTATGTCATGGTGAATGTTTGCTGTAAGATGAGCAGCTAGTAGAGCTCGATGAGCAGAGGGAACAATTTCACTTTATTTACTTTTTAATAAAAATAAATGTCCAGCCAACATTTTGGCCCTAGCCTTTCAAGGTCAGTGAAAACTCAGGACATAGGCGAATCTGTGCTATAACTTCCTATAACTCAGTTGTGTCCCAAATTTTCTGATCAAGAAGATTATGGGGCCACAGAGGAAAGTGA
>NDGN011269426.1:0-10064 GCA_002564285.1 Tympanoctomys barrerae | reverse complement strand
AGGTCCCCCAAATTCAAGGACTCAATCCAAATATATGCATGTGATGTTTGTTATATTTATATATTTTAAGTGAATCCTTATGAGGGAAAGACCTAAGCAAAAGGGTATGCATGTATTTAACTATATAAGAAAATACTAAAATATTTTTAGTATTGGTATATGACAATTCTCCTTGCTCCATATACTTAGGAAATTTTCTTTTTTCCTTTTTTTATACCTAGGACATTTTCAAGTGTCTTATAATTTAGTCATTCCAATCATTACCTAGTGATATCTGTTATTTCAATGTACAGTTCTACAATGATTAATGATGTTTTGTATGTTTAGTAGCAATACTATTTATTTATTTGTTTATTTCGAAAACATCTTGTTATATGCAGTTAAGTCTGGCTTTGCACTTGCTGTGTAGTTCAAGCTGGCTTAGAAATCATGACAAACCTTTTGATGCTATCTTCTGACTGCTGTGATTACAGGAGAGCAACATCTTCATAGTAATAGGTTTCAAGATTTATGCATGTTTTCCATACATTATGTTATATTTTTGGTTTGCTTTCAATTTTTTAGAGAGAATAAAAATTAGAAATAAAACAGAAAAAACTACAACTGATTCAGAATTTCACTTAACAAAGTAATATGAAGTTCACAGTATTTGTTGTAATACATAATGCTGTCTTCCAACCACTTATTAATCTTACCAGACATATGCATGTAAAATTGGAAGAAGAAAGAAAAAATAAAAATAAAGAAATAAAAAATAAAATGACAGAGTGTCGAATTAAGAAGAAAGAAAGGAGAAACAATTGAAAAAAGGAGATACAATAAATTAAAGCATTAACTGCTCCTTTCTGTAGACTAGCAGAAATACACAGTACAGTTGCCCAGACCATCCTGCTTATGTACCTAGATAAATCTCTTTTCCCCATTCCCTCTCCTCTCCACTTCAACTCAGTAACTCTTTCCTTCTGAATAAGTTCATTCCCTTTTACTAGTGTCTATTGTACCCTTCAGATTCCAAAACCATCTCATACCCTGTGTTTTTAAATCTCAGTATAGTGCCTTATTTTCTCAATGATATATTTGAGAGATTTTATTTTATATAACTATGATATTATTTTCTAGCTTTAGATTATATTTTTCTAGTTATTTTAATTTTTGAAGTTTGGTAAATCTTTCTTATGGATGTTTCCCAAATTTATCTTTTCATTTAAATTTATAATCTGTTTCAAATGTTCTGCATTTTTTGATAGGGTGTCAGATAACAGCCAAGATTTATCTTTCCCAAAATTTATTAAATTGTTTTAGAAGTATTGGTTGAAAACACTATGCTTTAAATTTTCAATTGCATCAATAATTTTGTAAAATTAACTGGTCTTATGTATGTATCTTTCTTTTCCATCCCAAGGTCTTTACCTATCCTTATGTGAGTCCTATGCTGTTTTATTGACTGTAATTTATGAAGAAGTTTTGGCATAAGGCAGGGAAAAATTTTGCTTTTAATTTTCAAAATTATTTTAGCAAGCTTTAACTGTACTGTTTTTTATATTTTAGTACAGGGTCTCGCCACACATATTGGACTTATAGTGATCCTCCTGTTTTCAGCCTCTCAAGCCCTGGGATTACAGGCATGTGCCACCATGCCCAGTCTCAGTCGCTGTCTCAGTGTATCCTGAGGGTAAGGCTGGCACAGCATGAGGGGATCAAATCCCAGTTTCTGAGCCTGCTTAAGCTGTCACTTTAGTCTGCTGAGCTATCTGGCAGACCCTGCTTTACCTGTATTTTATAGTACAAATTTCAAAATCAGTTTGTCAGTTTCTAGAAAAAGGTCTGAATGAATTCTATTTGGGGTTGTATGAACAATGTAGACGAAGTAGTAATTCTTAACATTTTAAAACTTTTGAGTCTTTTAGTCCATAAATATCAAATATTTGTCCATTTTTAAATATCTTTTTGTAGCCTGTCAGTAATACTGTGTTTATGGGTGTTATAAGTATATGTGAATTTATTTAAATTTCTTATAATTTAATATGGCACTACAATATTGCATCTTTTACATGTTAGTAGAGATGCTTCTGGTTTTGAATATTAACTGTGAGCCCTATTTCTCCATCTGTGTTGTTAGAATTACTTAACAGTTCTAGTAGTTTCTAAAATACTTCACTTCTTTTCTTTTAAGCTAAAACTGTTGACATAATGTTGAATAGAAGTTGTGAAACACACAGTCTATACGTGTTTTAAACTCATGTTACATTTTCCTGTTTTAAATGTTAAATATATTAAAATTAAATAATACATATCTTTTCAAATGTACTATTTATGTGCCTCACCTAAGGCTCCAATTTTCCCAGCAATATCCTTCTTCTTCTGTGTGAAGAACTGTACAGAACAGATCTTATGGAGTGAATCATAGATGACGAATTTTCTCACTTTTTGCTAATTGGAAAGAAGTTTTATTTTCCATGAGACATAAAATTCTTGGTTCAATTCTATTTTATTCCTGCACTTTAAAAATGCCATTGTATTGTCCCCTGTCTTACATAGTTTTGCAGTTAATTTTTTTTGTTATTTGCCCCTCCCATGTACACCTATATTCACAAAGCATCAAATCCACTAGTCTAAGCTTGCATGATGGTCTCAAAATGTTCTCTGTAGAAATTCTAGAGCATAGGTTATACTCTGATGATGCTTTTCAGTTATAATGATTCGATTTGCTTGTTTGTTTAATAGCTGAAAAAATAATAATTTCATATATTTTGCTCAGTTTTCTGCTCCTTTAGAGTGGGAGGGGAATTTCTAAAGCAGCTATTCTTCACAGATTAAAAAATGAAATCCTTCAATCTAGTTCAGATATTACCACTGACACTGTGATCTGAACTCACAAGGAATCAGCACTGACATTTGTAAGTTATGACTGATGATCTTATGTTCTCTGTCCTCCCTGATTTTGGGTCTTTATAGCTTTCTCTATGGCTCTACACACTATGTGGGCAAATGTGAGGAAATATGTAGTTTTCTTGCTACCAGCTCAGTTTAATTTAGACTAGACATATTCCACATGTCAGGGAGCAAGATGTTGCAAAGAAAACAGGAGACAATTCTTCATAATAGGGATAAATAACAGTTATGAAGTTTGGACATTTTGAGGAACCCATTTATGATTCATACAAATAAACAGTGGCCTTCAAATGTCTGTTACTTTGGCCAAATGCATTGCTTTTAAGACTTCCAAAAGGTATTGAGGGTGCCTCATAGATTATATCTTTGTTCTATCTCCTCCTTCACATGAGTAGCCAGTGTCACTTCACAGCATGCCCAGCATCATATTGGCATGTCCCCCTCATGATTAGGATACCAAAAAAGTATGAGAAAGTAGGGAAGGTATTCTTTGCTCTACACAGAGCTAGCCACTAACCTTGGCAGCTTGTTTGCTAATTCTTAGTTTCTCCACTTGCATAAAAGGCATGAATTTATTTACTTTAACTAAATTCAAATATAGGTTAATTAAAAATATTGATGAGAATAGTACTGGGGGATAGGTCAGTATTAGAACACCCAAGGCCTGGGATGGACCCTCATCACCACACACACACACACACACACACTCACACACACACACACACACACACACGCATGCACACACACACACACCAGACTGAATATGTATTTCTTATAAACTATAGATTATCAAGTATGATATTAATATCAACAATAATATAATATATCAACATGCATGTTATATTATCAACATGTATAACATTATCAACATGTATATTATATACATGTATATATACATGTATATATTATAATATAACATGCATATTATATTATCAACAATAATATAATATACATGGTGCTTTAAAGTACATCTCCTTTGTTAAT
This sequence comes from Tympanoctomys barrerae, assembly GCA_002564285.1. Lineage (NCBI taxonomy): Eukaryota > Metazoa > Chordata > Mammalia > Rodentia > Octodontidae > Tympanoctomys > Tympanoctomys barrerae. The sequence continues at coordinate 6,188 of NDGN011269426.1, read as the reverse complement.
AAATTTATCTTGAAATGTTTCATTATGCAAAGGCTTCTACAAACTCTGACTAGCTCAGTGTGGTTCCTCCATATGTCATAGCAATATGTTCTGGCATTAGACCCAGATTGACAAGATAATTGAAGAATGAGTGTGTGCCTGTGTGTGCTGGTGTATGTGCTCATGTGTGCATGTATGTCTGTATGTGTTCGTTATATGACTCAGACTCTCTAATCCTCCAATAGAAGATCCTCCAATGATATTCAGAAAATTCTCTAAGTTTATTAGGATAAAAATGAGGTCAATATATATTTACAGCTAATCTAAAATTAGAGCTACTTGCTTGGCTAGAGATTTGCTCCAACAGAGAAATTTCCTGGGGGAATAAGTTCACAATTTTTAACTGTCTTGTTTCCCAAAAAGTTTTACAGAGGGAAAAAAGTGAAAATTGAATATCAGTATTCATTTGTTAGCATTCAGAGCAGTGATGTGGTTATTGTCCTTGTATGTTACTATGTTACAGTGAAGGCAAAGAAAATTATCTCCCAGTGTGCTCCTCTCTATGTAGACACTGCATTTTTTTGACAGCAATGATCAGCAGAGGCACAGAATAATGTGCAGGCCAGCAGCATTGCATCGGGTGTTGACGATGTAGCTTATTGGCCATGTTGCTGTGGTCGAGAAAGCCCCTGCTTTTCGATCTATATCTGTCTGAGAACTCGATGAGCTGCACTGCATGACTCAGCCTCTACATTTACATAGGGTTGTGTTTGCACCCAAACCCATCTTTATGAACACAGTCCTTGTGTTCCCATCTTCAGAGGAATCTGCCCCACCAACCTAATACCTGGGAGTTTGGAATTATTGCTGAGGATTAAAAACTGTTGGTGTAAGCAGACACCTCGGAAGCTCAAATATGCAGGAATAAACAAAGAGTACTATACATACGTCAGCATATGTGTAGTAACCCAGTCCTTTATCTGGGACAGTGGAACATTGTGTTGTCAGAGATTTTTAACAGATTTTCTATTGCTCTAATATCCATACCCACATATCCTAAAAGTTTAAAATCCATATAATTCCCAGTCATTCTGATTGAATGTTTCTGTGTGACTTGGATTTGTATAGCTCTTGATGAAATTGTTCTTGAGGAACAAAGAGGTTCCCAAGGATGATGGACCAGCTAGGATAAGGTAAACCTGCTACTGTTATCAAATAAATTAGGCCTTTGATGACTTAGGAGGATACTGAATTTGAAGACGTGTTTCTTTAATAAATAATTGGGAGAGAAAATCTCAACTCAGGTACATTATTTATCTCTCCCACATTGGGACACACTACCTGATATTCACAATTTAAAAATGGTGATGTTTAATTTGGATCATGGTTTGAGTGGATTCAGCCCGAAGAAGGCTGGCTCTGAAGCAGAAACACCATGGGGCAGGGCATGGGGCAGCAAAGCCAATTGGTTCATGATAGTTGGGAAGCAGAGCAGAACAGTGCTAGCCAGGGGAAAGGTTGAGATAACCTAGGATCATGTGTCTAAGATCGCACAGGAACACCCAGAAGCGTGGTCAACCTATTCCCTGGAAGGCTTTCGAGCTGATCACACTAACATAGTGAAACAAAACTCTTCTACTATGTTCAGAGCAGTCATACTTATATAAGTGCTTGAAACCATTTACTTTTTTAAAAATACATTCAATACAGGCTCTACAGGGTCTCACTGCACAGATTAGACTCTAGTGATCCTCCTGTTTTAGCCTCCCAAGCACTGGGATTATAGGCCTGCACCACCATGGGCAGGCTCAATTGCTGTCTCAGCGCACTCCGGGGCGGGGCCAGCAGAGCACACTGGGGATCAAACCCTGACCCCTGCGTCAGCCTAAGTAGGTGCTTTAATCCACTGAGCTATCTGACCAGTCTTCATTTACCATTTAAAATTAATTTTATGAATCCTACTGTTAGGCTGTAACCCATTTATGATTCTGGTTCAAAAATTTTTCTTAAAATTAATAACTATTTTAGTGAAAGAAGCCCTAACAACTCTGGCAGAAAAGTAAAGCCAAATTGGTAGACACATCTCAGCCTGAATGGAGAAATTTCTTATCAAATGTCTCATCTGTAGTACATGCATGTACCCGCGTGACTCTGTAGGTTGAAGCTCTTTTGCTAATAGGGTGCAACAAAAGAAACTATTCAAAGGTTCTTCAAAGTTTAACACCTACTACACTTCTATCTTTTTTTTTTTTTTCTGAATTTAGGATAAGGGCTACAGGGTCTCACTACTTAGATCATACTCGTAGTGATTTTCCTGTTTTCAGCCTCCCAAGTGCTGGGATTACAGGGATGTGCCACCATCCCCAGTCTCAAATGCTGTCTCAGCATGCCTCACTGGTGGGGTCCCTCATGGCTTGCCTGGGATTGAACCCTGGCTGCTGCACCATGCCTAAGCAGACACTTGAGAATGCTGACTACCAGGCTAGCCCTCCTTCTCCTATCTTCATCACCTATGCTTCGTCATCATCATCTCTGTCCCACTCTAGCAGGCTCGAACATCATCTCGGCTCTTCATATGGACAGTGGTATTAAAGATAGCGATCATGCCATACTCTTTTCAAAGCTCGTCAAGGGCTCCATCTCTGCTCCAAGGGAAAATTTAACAGTTTAGGAAGCCATGCATGATCTGATGGCAATATTTCCTCTCACCAAGTTTGAAATGTGTCTACCTACCCAATCTGTTCAAACCGCAGTCTGTACTGCTCTCTGCTACTAAGGAAAATAGCCACTGTCTGTCTCACACCGTCCACCTACTCTTCTCTCTACAAAAAATTCTCCTCTCTCAGATGACTTCATGGGTTCCATTTGCCTCACTGGCATCTTTATTTAGTCAGATTACACTACATGTCACAACACATTTGGAGCTACCGTGTTCCCACCAGCACATGGATTCTTTACTGTCTTATTCTCAGTATAGCAACTATTGCTTTCTGAGCCATGTTTTACTTACATGTGTTTTTGTCAGTTACAGAAATCTTAAATAGTGGAGGATTTGCAGCCTACTGAGGTGAAACAGAAAACTCCATTAAGGAATAGAAATGTGGGCCTTGCTTTTCTTTCTTTCTTTTTTTTTTTTTTTTCTGTGAGGCCCCAGTGTCTAGAAAAGTGACTAATCTATGAAAGATACATGATAAATGTATTTTTAATCAGTGGATCAATGTACACAAAAAGGAAGAAGCAAGAGGAAGGGAAATTGAAGGACAAGGAGTGCCTGGAACAGGCACTGTGAATTACTCTGCATAGAGCATGCCGGTCTGGCAGCATAAATTGAAATTCTTATTGGGTCAGTGCCCTGCCAGGGCGCAGCCAGTTCACTGGAGTCAGAAGTTAAGTGACTTGCTTGGGATTACTCATTGATTTAGTAGCAGATCCAGGCTGAAAGCCAGCTCCTTCTCTGGTTCCTACTGTACCACCCGGTGAGCATTGATTAATTAGCTTCTGGGATGCTTTTTTTTTTTTTTTTAACCTTATCATGAGTTTGCATTTTAGAAATAGAAAAGAGATGCAACGCAGAAGTAAAGAGTATATGAATACAAAGTACTAAAAGAAATTAAAAATTCTGCGCACACTCTTAAACCTTTGCTCTTTATGATTAAAGAGGCTTTTTCTGACTCTTCTCTATGAGTAACTGCGTTCCTCCACGAGGTAAAGAGACATCCGGCATCAACTTATTCTGTGTCCCAAGAATGATGCATTATGGAAGATTCACATGACATTTGGAACATCTTCTGTATAATTTGGACCTATTGATTAGCCAATCCAGTGAAATATTTTTTTTAAATTACAAAACATATAAATATATTCAAAATTATTTTAGATGAATCCAAGTAGAGATGTTGGCCTGAGAGGTTCTTTATGTTATCCAGAGAAAAATGGGTTGGAAAACTGAATATAAAATCTACATAGAACTGATGATTAATGATAACAGTAAGTTTAGCACCGCATCTCTTTCTGCTAGCATGTCATTGTAAGAAACGCAGTAAGAGAATCAGGAGAAATGATTCATCCCTTGCCGCATATCTTGAGGAAGTAAGAAATGGACTCTGATCATGTGACCCTCAATTTGAGGTCATTTTCCAGTTTTGTACATTTCTGTACATCAAGAAGCATTTATTTAAAAGTTAATATTCCACATTATATTCAAGCAAAATCCAGAATTGCTAGAGAGGAGAACTATGCCCATATTTTCAATGAAATAACTGTATACCCCAAAAAAGAAATCAATTTGTACAAAAAGCATAGTTTTGGGGAGAACCAGTATTTATAGCTAGGTGGCTTCAGGTTAGACAGTGTCCTTTTCTCATTAAGCATATTGTCTCTAAGTGTCTAGCATTTGTAATCCCTGTGGCTATTACTAGTGTATTAGAGACAATTGGCTCAAAATACTTTAATGTGGGCAAGGGGAGAGTATTAACAAGTGGAAGCAGTTACACTTTCCAGGAAGATCTCCTGCTGTGCTGCTGCTTTGTAGATGAAGAAAGTGAGTCGTCCTAAGTCAACAGAACTAGGAATGCATGAGTCTGACATTACAGGCATATCGTCCAGACGTCAAAGCCTGGCCTTTACACAGAAGGACACTTGCTGCTTTAAGAGAGACACCCTGGGGGGTGCAGAGAAGAGGATCAAGCTTTAGAAAGCTGAAATTTCTAACACACACTGCACAGCCTGGTGACATCCTACCCTTTATATCAGCTATGTGTTAATAAAGGCATTTCCTTCCTTGGACAGCTAACTGTAGAACCCAGCATGTACTAAGTGATCAGTTTATATTTTGCTAAACTGAATTAAAGTACTGTAGTGATATTATAACAGTTAGAGTGAGGGTAAGTATACTGAAACTTCATAATTAATTATAATATTAAATTCCTTTAACTTGATCTCAGAACACCATCTCTAGAACTTGAATTTGAAATATAAAGGTTTTTTAGTTTCATGCTTATCTGTCTTACTAAACTTGCTAACACTTGAGGGCAAAAAGAACGTCATGTTTCTCTCTAAATCTGTTCGACTTTACTCATACAGCAAACTGCAAAAAGACAATGCACTCATGTCAGAGATACTCAAGGTAAATATTATTTTTAGAAAGCTGAAGCTCTGGGCAATTAGTTTTCTGCAAAGCTAGCAAGTGCTGAAGTTAGTATTTGAACTAGAGTTTTCATTAATTAATTTAATCCTACATTATTTATATTTCATATTCCAGAATATCATCTTCTACCCGCAGAATAGAAATATAATCATTTCACTTTGAATTTCTTACCTGTCCATTACAACTTATAGTTATCTGAATAGTTTTTAAAAATATGCCTAGACAATTTACTGCATTTAATTCCTTGTCTGTCTCCTTTCCAAGTCTCTCAGGTCAAAGATTTTGCAAAGCCCCTATAATTGTCAGATAAATAAAATCACATTGCTCATAATTACCAGGGACAATTCTGTGTAATTAGATGTTAACTCTAGTGTCCCTTCTCCTTCATGACTCTGAATAAATACCTATTCCTGTCTCAGTCTAGGGAAAAAGCATGGCTGGAAATGTAACTGCTTTGTTGCTCTCTATGTAATTATCTACCATTAAAAGCCACTAATTAAATCGTAAGTTTTAAATAAGTTGCCCTAATTACCTTTGGTACACGGTGTATTGAGTCAGGAGGGCAAGTCCTTCAGAGCCAAGAAAACTTGGCTCTGTCACTAAGAGAATTAAAAGGGCTATTGGGTTTCTTTTTTTCCCCATTCATAAATGAAAAAATGAAAACACTGAGAATTGGATGGATAGAGGGAGAGACAAGGATGCTGAGTTCAATATGAATGTCCAAGCAAAGTGGATGGCAGTATATCACATACCTTCTCTCTGTCTGGAAAATTTTTCTCTGTGTGCAGATGGAATGAAAACAATTATTGCTTTAGGGCAGAGCAACCCATGCACTATAAAAGCTGAGTGAATGAATGAATGGATATAATGGCGAACAGAAAACTGGGCCAAAGTCAATGTGGCATGATAGTGAAGTATTTAAATTCTGAACTAAAAATAACTTATTGCTTCGAATTCTAGCAAATGAATGGCACAAACTGTATTTCCTCATGAATAGCATTTTCTTTTTTTTCATAATTTTATTGATAAACAAATAGCAATTAGACGGTTTCAAATCAAATCG
>NDGN011269425.1:0-10239 GCA_002564285.1 Tympanoctomys barrerae | reverse complement strand
AAACCAAAGAATGAATTTTAGGAACAAACGGAGGTTATGAGCAGAATATATTTACTGGGGGAATAAAAGCTCCTGTCCAAGGGAGGGACATGAGGGGGGCCCGAGCAGGTTGTCCCTGGGAAGCTGTCTCTTTCAGGGACTCTTACAGAGTAAAACCATGCAGTGAGGCTGATCTAAGGTGATGGAGAACATGGGAACTCGCTGAAGTGGGCATGAGGTGGGACAAAACTATGGTCAAACAATGGGATTATAAGCACCATTGCTCAGGTAAAATTGATTAAGTCCAGGACCAAATGGAGAGGTGAGTTACATAGCAAGCGGGCATGAATGTAGAACAGGGCTTTATCAGGGAGCCACCTAGTAGTAGTTGGATTCATGATTCTTCTGGCTCCCTCAGGGTGGTGATCAATCTCAGATACCAATCTTTAGGGAGGTCAGAATTTGTTTGATCTCTGGTCTTTAGGTCTGGGCCATGGTGGAAGCATCCATCCCTCCCACAGTTGTAAGGTTATCTTTTCTCCTATGTGTCTCCTCCGAGGGCCCAGCCCTGTCTGACTGCCTATAATCTTTCTATCTACCTCGGCTGCCTGCAACAGTGTGATGGCTTAAAGGCCAATAGGGCAGTGTTTAGAAAGAGTATCTTTAGAAAATGAAGGAAGTCTCTTATTTGCTTTTTTAAAGGCAATTTTATCTTTTGAAAAGATCCCCATTTTCTTTTGAATGTGAAAAGAGAAATCAGTGAAATTAGGGTTCAGTTTTACTTTTCATCTTCATTTGCTTTGATTGTCAGACTTCTCGTGCTCTGCTTGTCTCCCAAGACAGTGGCAGAGTGACTATCTCCCAAAATTTCCCAACCTCCTTCCCTGAATTTCAGTAGCAAAGATTCAGGTCATTGTTTTATTTTTTGTGGCAGGCACTTTAACTTTTTTTTTAAAAAAATATAATAATCGCAAATTATATAATTTCGGGATCTCATTTCCTCACCACTTAATAAAAACTGAAATGGGGATGTTAGGTGATTTCTTGCAGATAAATCACTCTTTCTTGGCCTGTGGGCTAAGAGGGCCCTTTTCCATTCCTGTGTGAAATGCTTCCCACAAGTTAACGGATTTGGAACTACATTGGTGAGCGAGTTATCCAGCTCAGAGGAAGTAAGTCGCACTGTACTTAATGATAGTGAGCTTGGTGTTTACACTTGAGAGCCACACTTTTTGAAAACAATCTACAAACTGGAATTTATGGAGGACAACTGGGGTGATGAGGTGGGTGAGACCTGTGTGACATAAGGACTAGGGAGAACCAGGTGAAAAAGAAGTAACTGGACTGAACAACGGAGGGAGGCAAGGAAGAGAAGAAGGGCTGGATTTTATCACAGAATGGAACGCAGGACTCTGAGATATAACAAAAATAGAAAGAATTCTTTATTGAGTATTTAATACTAAGTGCAGTATGTTCATTTTGTTTGAATTACTCATAACCTCTGAGGTAGGCATCGTCATTTCCACTTAGTAATCTAAAGGTCAAGTCAGAATTTAAATGCAGTTTCTTCTGACTCTGAAGACAATGACCTAAAGCAGAGCTTAAGGGTGTCTTAAAAGGAAGAAATGGTGAGCAACGGGCTGCTTGGGTGGGGAGGAAAGAGCCGTTTGTTTTATGCATGACTGTGTCTTTATACCTCCCCCTAGAGGCATGAGAAGGGCATTACGTCTTATTTCCATACATTAACAAGCCAAGTGCCGGTCACTGGTCTCAATTTCCACAATTTACAGAGCAAATGCCGTGGCATGGGTTCAATGAACAGTTTCTCCCTCGTGTTCCAATCGATTGCTGATGTGACAAGGATAGAATTGTCAGAGCAGGTCCTAATTAAATAGTGCAGGGCTTCATTAGAAAGATGTGGCTGCAGGACTCACCAGGCAGATGTTGACATCACAGTTGACACTAATTGGTCCTTTGCCTGGCAGTCTGCCACACGTGGGCACTGGACACTGAAGAGAAGGGAGGACACCAGGCTGGCTGACATCACTTCGGATGCAAACACAGCGACCATCATTGTGGAAGGGAATTTCCAATGGCACAAAGTAGAGTCAGGATTGAGATTGTCATCTTGCCTTCTTTTCCTGCAGTTCTAGTGACCTGTTAGACCAGGGAATTTTCACTGTGGTTGACATGTTTCCCATGAATGTTTCCCATGAATGCACACACACACACACACACACACACACACACACACACTGCCAAAGGGAAGAATCATCACAGAGTATTTTATTTCTTTTATAGAAGCGGGGGAAAGCCTGTTTAATTAATATTCTCCTTTTAGGATGTAATAAGTATTCAAGAGACAAGGCTACCTTTGTAGGGCTTCTGCATAAAAAATAAAATTACTTTTTGTTAATATCCAGAACAGATGAAAAGATGCAATCCCAATTTGTTCAGCCCCAGTTTCCACAGTGGAAGTTCTGTGTTGAATACTTATCATCATGTGGGGCTTCTTGACCCAGGGACTGATCGTTCGTCTCATGCTCAGGATGGTACAGGCCACTATGAGGCTAGAAAATATTAATACAAACAGCAAATCTTCAAAATAGATTAGGAAACATGTTCACGTCATGATCTAAACTGATTTTCTTCACACGCTGCTTCTTGAGATCCTGGATGAAAAAAATATGAATGTGAAATATGAATGAAGGTGGAGGAGGGCTATGAGTTAGTAGTTTTAGATTGCTGTGAGGAAATAGCTGGGCAAAGCAGAGGAGGGGTGCTCGATTTTGGCTCAGAAGTTCAGAGGTTTCCATTGGTGGTTGACTGGCACTGCTGTTCCTGGCTCTGTGATGAGGCAGAGCACTGTGGTGAAGAAAGAGATGAAGCATAAGTGCTGATATCCTGGTGCCAGCAAGGCAGTGAGCGACAGAGAAACGAGGAGAAAGAAAGGGGCCAGGGTACCAGTATTTCCTTGAAGAACACCCCATTAGTGGCTGGCTTTGTTCCACGAGGCCCCTCAGGTAACTTCTAAAGTCTCCAGTGCTTCCCAGCACCACCACCAGCTGGAGATTAAGGCTTCACCAGCTGGAGATTAAGGCTTCAACACATTAGTTTTGCAGGGTATTCCAGATCCAAAATCTCGCGGGATACCTTCTCATTTTTTTTCAGTTTTCTAGGTAATGAAGCTGAGGTTTAGAGAGTGTTATGGTTTGTGTCTTGATGCTTCCTAAAACCTCATGCAATCAGAGGCTGGGCTTTTCTAGCGGTGACCGGATCTAGAGTGTGTGGTGCTGAGATTGATTCATGGTGCAACATAAGATCAGGAACCCTACGATCACAGGTATGAGTACTACCTGCCCTCACTAGCCCAGGTAAGACGTAAAGGACTGAAAGAGCTGTGATTGCCATCATCCCTTGTTGCTTTGGGGCCTTCTGCCCTCCATGAACTGCTTCTCCAACACGATGCTCCTCTGCCATGGGCTCCAAGGCCCTACCTTGGAGCCTGCTGATTATGGACTGAAACCTCTACAAACTGCAAGCTGAATAAACCTTTCTCTCTTTAACTTTGGGTGACAGGTATTTTGTTCCAGCAAGAATAAAAATAACTAAAATGGAGAATAAGAACTTATGCATGGTCTGACTATTGTTGAGAGGCACAGCAATGACAGTTCAATTCTTTTACCCCTGAATTTAACACTTTCTCTGCAATGCAAAGCAGAATCCTTTATAACATTTTCTTTCCCACTTGTTCTACTGTAGACATTACTGTGGTAGACTACACATTTTCAGTATTGTCTTGCCACTGCATTCTTGTTAAGTTCCTTTATGTGCATTATATATACACTGTCATGTGCTTACCCTGTAAAATAATACCACATAACTCAAAAGCAAGTAAGTGGTACTTGACCTTCTTCCTAGATATCCTGCTACCTGAGAATGGCATGGAGATCTCAAGAAGCTTGTATTAGCCGGGGAGATAGCTCAGTGGAATAAGCACTTGCCTGGCAAGGTCAAGGGCCTGAGTTCAATCCCCGGTTCTGAAACAAACAAACAAACAAACAAACAAACAAAAAACAACTTGTATTTGTACTGCCTTTCCAGACTTGAAAAAAAAAGAAAGCATTGTGGTTGCTACTGCAACCATAGATGTGTGAAGGTTTGGATTGGACCAGACCGCAGGAGTGATATGTGTCCTTGAAATAAAAGGGACATCCTGAGCTTTTTAAAGAGTATAGAAATCCTGTGACAGTTTCTTCAGAGACTGGTTTTGACTACTTGTTCATCTATAATGTAGTTTCTGAGTAATGTATTGTTGAAAGTGTTCATTTCTTTTTAAATCACCTTGTATATCTTTCACTCATGTTTGCCCGTCAGCCCAGTGGAATTCTGTCAAAGGAAATGAAGCAGGTTTTGTTGTTGTTTTGTTTTGTGTTGTGTTTTTGGAATTTAAAGCAATACTTTAAAAATCTGGACCCATAAGCAATGGTAAAGATTTTTTCATTGTGTTCTTCTACAGACTAAGCTGATGTATTTCTGAGGTAGGTATTACCATCTCCCTAAATCTAGTCTTGGGTTTTGAAATTCTGGATTGCAATAAATTCTGATTTGCTGATTTGTTCCAAGTAGCTTAACCTTATTCTCCAGAGTCCTTTTTAATGGCAAGATCATCTTGCCCTTTAGTCACAGGGACAATTGGCTTAATCATGATTCCTCCTGAAGCTCTCCAATTTATTGAGCTGGGCTTTCTCTTCCTGCTCTGACCAGTAGCTAAGGGTAACATCTCACCTTGGGGATGTGCCTCAGGCATGCATGCTATGCTTTGGACTTGACTGTCTGAGTAAATGAGCACCAAGTAAGTGGCTGAGATTTCTCTGTCATCTGACTCAGGGAAGCTTAGTAAGCGTGCTTGCTTTGAGAAAGAGAAGGATCCACTCAGTGAGCTCACTGACATTTTGATACCACATCAACCAGGCACGAGGGCCCTCTGCACAGCAGCTGTCACCTTGTTTTAGTCTCAAGCAATGTCATCTTTCTGTCTCAGGTTAAAGTGGCTATAGCTTCTTTAAATGGGACTTTTGGTGTTTGCATTCAGGGGAGCAGTGGCTTTGACTTTCAGGAGCACATCATTGGTGAAGCCAAGGATACCTTTGCCTGGCCTCCCTGGGGATCCCTGGCCATGATGGTCAGCTGAAGAAGGGGTTTTGAGCATCTGTTTTCAATTCAGTTGCAGAAGGCCAAGTAGAATGAGAAATTTTAGTTCAGAGAAAGGAGGGAAAATATTCTCTATTTTTAAAGGAAAGATAATATGCCTTATTATTTGAATTGCAAATATTACTTAAGATTTCTTTCTTTGTTTTTGGCCCCAATAAGTAGTTGTTTGTGAAAGGTTCTTTTTATCAACTCATTCAATAGATATTTAAAATGTACCCTTCTATTTCTTTAATAATACCAACAAAGACTTATTAAACCCTTACTTCATGCCAAGATTCTGCTAAGAATCTTGCAACTAGCATTTTATTTCAGCCTCTGAAAAATTCCATGAAGAAGGTATTATAATCAATCTCAATAATAAATGAGAAAAAGGACTCTCAGGAGGTTAAAGGAAAGTAAAGGCAAATAGCTAAGTGTTCTGAGGGATATTAAAAAGACACAATCTTTGCCTCAGAAGTTTAGAGATCTCCCAAAATAGCATCTCATTCACTTGCCTAGAGAACCACAGTAATTAGAGGGAGAGTTTGGATAGAAACCAAGTATCTTCACCCCCCATGTACTTGCCACTACATGCCGCCTTCTTCCAGGAGCTTATAATATCACTAGGGGACCTACCTCTTGCCCACCTCCAGCTTGGTAATTGTAGAAGTGGACATGGACGTGTGTTTAACATATGAATGAAGGTTGCAAATGAAAAGCTCCGTAGGTGCTGAGAAGAGGTCTTTGGTGAAAGCCTAGTAGAGAAGAGCACACTGTAGCTCAACCTGACACGGACAGAGAGATCTGAATCTGTGGAGGAGGAAGAGAATAGGCATTCCAAGGAACATCCTGAACAAAAGTTTTGTGTTTCCAGAGATCTGCCTGCCTGGCAGAGGGACTCATTGAAGGGAACACTGGGAGACAAGGAGGCGGCTTTGCAAATTCTGAGCTTTGCATGCCAGACATATGAAGGACAGATGGAGGCAAAGAGAGCAGTTGCTGGAGATAATTTAGATGTAAAATGTTGAGGTCCTAGACAAAAGTAGAGACCAAGAAGGAAAGAAAAATTTCATGTGTCAAAATTTAGGGCATCTCCATGTGTGAATATACATTTTGGTAAATAGGCAGCTGCTGGGGGAGAAAGTTCTTTGGGTCCCAGAAATAATAATTCAACTTTGGGGTCAGGATGAGGTGCAAGGCTACAGGCCAGGACTGCAGCTGATTTGTACCCTATTGATTTTCCTGAGCAGACCATTTTCACTGCATTGATCTTTCTCTGTTGATTGCTGGTTAGAGATCACTTTGTTCCCTTTGGATCCATTTTCAGCCTCTTGCTATTTCCTCTCGTTAGTGTGTGCTTTTCTGGTCACGACTTCCAGCTATTGATGAAATGTGACATTTCCTCTTGATAGTTTTATAGTTTGGTGTTGAAGTTGAGGGGGCCATCCTGAATGAGTTTGGGGATCATCAAAAGAGTTTGGAGTTAGCTTAACCATCTGGAAAGTGTGTCACTCTGTTTAGCATAGCAATATGAGGAGCACAGAAAACTATTGTCACCTTGTGTTAGATGCTTGCTTGGACAAGCCAGGTTGGAAGTGACTAGAGTTTTACCAGCTCACACTCTCCTATCTCTGCTGGGAAAAGTTTGTAAAACACAGCCTGGAAATAACCCTGGGGAAATTCATCTATTATTCTTGGCTCAATTTCTTCTTCTCTTTAAAACTAAAAGTTGGTATTGGTGCATGATGACGTTATAGACAAAAATCAGCATTTATGGGCAGAAAAGTTAACATTGATCTCAGCTATCTCTTTATATCTTTACCAAGTCTTTCGTCCTATATGTATTCCTTATTTGTAAAGTAAGAATGCTGATATCTTTCCATCCTCCTTCACTGGGCAAGCCGCTGTGTTGGGTAATGCCTGACATACTTCTTCTTTTTTTTTTTTTTTTGAAACAGGAATTTAACTCACAACTTCATGCTTGCTAACAGGCACTGTGCTGTTGAACTACATCTCTGCCCCCCCAACATAATTTTAAAGCTCACTTTCAGCCTGTCATCTCACCTACAAGATGCCCTGAAGAAGTCCTTTCTCCAAGAAATTCAAGGGGATTAGTGACCCGGGGGAAGCCAAGCTCAGCTGAGCCAGTGGAATCTCAAGGGACAAACACTGCCCTCAACCAGCAGCCATGAAATGGAAAGGTTGAAGCAAAAGGCTGGCCTGGCCCGGGAAACCCTGTACAGTATTTCCTTGCTTCATTTGTAAATCTTATTGCCAAATGCTAAGTGAAACAAAATGATTTCCATCTTTACTGATGTGTTAAAATTGCTGCGACACCTCATGTTACCAAATAGATTTACTGTATAAATTGGAACATAATTGGTACTTCAGGCAGGTCACAAATCTATTTTGGCAGAACTGTATCACTCACAGTACATTGATTATAAAAATTAGTTAATTCAAGACAAACATTGCATTCTCTGATTCCTGGCACAAATCCCTCCAAATCTTCCATGCATTACTGCTGTGGAACTAAAAGATAGATATCCATCAGGTCACTTGATTCTCTGCAGGCCTGATTTAGATGGTACTTACACTAATGCAGCCACCAAGAAAAGATAGATCTCATTTGTTACATCTGCCAGGTGGAAGCCTAAATGATAGGATTTCATAATATTGCACTAATCTGTTGCTTTTATTTACTGCTTCCTATCTTAGTAGTGTAAATCTTCTCATGGAAGAGTGTTTTCTAATTCATTTCAACAATATAAGCACACACCTTTTTTTCAATGAACAAAAAGAAGTTGGAAGTATAACTATCTTACCTATCTTCTGTGTATATAGCTTTTCTTTCTTTCCCTTTCCTCCTTTTCTCCTTTCACCCATCCCAGTTGTTCTTTCTTTTTGAGCAGTTTCTTTCCCTTTGCCAATATCTGTTGTAGATTTTGGGTATTGCTAACTACAGGCAATAGGGTAGACAGAAGCTCCCTAGAAGTTATTCATTTTGTATAAGTGAAACTCTATACCTATTGGGCTAGCAGCCAGCTTTCCATTACCATAATACCTGAGATAAGTCAAAATTTGAGGAGGAAAGCTTTATTTGGTTTATGGTTCCAGAGATTTCAGTCCACAGGTGTTTGGTCCCATTGCCTTTGGGCCTGTGGCAAAGCAGCACACTGGGACTGGGAGCAGTTAACTGAGGAAGATGCCCACCTCATGGCATTGTGGGGGCAGGGCCTCAATGTCTTCTTTAAGACCATAGCCTCGATGACTTAACTCCCTTCCTGTGGGCTCCATCTCCCGAAGGTTCCATGAGCTCCTAACAGCACCAGGGACTGTGGAACAAACCTTTGGAAGACATGAGATCCCCAACAACAGCATCCATTAGACAACAAATCCCCTTTCTTCTTCCCTTAAGTTCCTGGCAACTACCATTCCATTGTTTGATTCTAAGAGTTCAATTATTTTATATTTTAGTTTTTTTTGTGTGTGTGTAGGGTCTCACTACACAGCCCAAACTCATAGTGACCCTCCTGATTTCTGCCTTCCTAGTTCTGGGATTGCAGGCATGCACCACCATGCCGGGACTCCATCTCTGGCTTAGCAAGCCCAAGGGCAGGGCCGGCACAGCATGTGGAGCCAGGGATGGAACCCTGGCCCCTGCGCTTACCTAAGCAAGCATTTAGTCCACTGAGCTATACCACTGGCCCTCAAATATTTTAGGTGTTTCATATAAAAGGAATTATGCAGTGCTTACTTGTTCATGTGGGAGCTATTTCACCTAACCTAAGGTCACAACTGGCAGGATTTCCCTCTTTCTAACGGTCATATAATGTGTCTTTGTATATACACACACCATATTTTCTTCATCTGTTAATCCATCAATAGAATTTTGGTTGTTTCCACATCTTGGTTATTATGAATAATGCTGTAAATAATAGAATTTTGAAGAGATACTCCTTGAAGACCTGGATCTCAATAAATACTAAGAAATGAGGAACAGGCATAAGAAATGAGGACAGGATTCAACTCCAGGCCTGCTTAAACCCATAGCAGATCCTTTGGCATTTATTTATTTATTTGTTTGTTTGTTTATTTTTGTATTTTAGGGAAAGGTCTACAGGGTGTTCAGGGTCTCACTAATAGTGAGACCCTGATCATAGTGATCTGCGTGTTTACAACCTCCCAAGACCTGGGATTACAGGCATATGCCACCATACCCAATCTCAGTTGCCGTCTCAGTATGCCCTGTGGGCAGGGCTGGCCCGGCAGGTCCAGGGATCAAATCCCCACCTTCGTGTCTGCTTCCAGGTGCTTTAAATCCACTGAGCTACTTGGCTAGCCCCCTTTGGCTTTTAAGTCTTTAGTGTTCATCATTTTTTTCTTTCTGCCTATTTGTTCAGCTCTTTTCTGGTGTGATGCTTTCCCTTCACTGAACATATATTTTTTAAAAAAATCTTTATTTATTTGGTACACAGGATCTTGCTACACAGTTCAGACTCATAGTGATACTCCTGTCTCACCTTCTCCAGTCCTGGGATTATAGGCATGCACTGCCATACCTGGTTTGGGTGGCTGTCGTGGAGCACCTGGGGTTCCAGGATGGCACAGCATGCGGTACCAGGGATCAAACCTGGGTCGTTGAGCTTGCCAGGCAAGTGCTTAGACCACCAAGCTATCTCCTCAGCCCAGAACATACATTTTGAGAGAGCCATTTGATGCTTAAGCAATGCCTCATACTGAGTGTCAGGCATTAGGCTCCCAAGGGGTTACTGGTTCTTGTCATGGATGAGATTGACGGTGGTGCAGTCCCACCATAGGAGAGCTCGATGCAGTTGATTTCTGCTAGGGCATTGAGCCTCGTGACAAGAGCTGTGATCTGTGCCATCTTTTACCTTGATCTGACTATGGGGCATCCAAGCCTATCACAGGCAGAAAACAGCAACTTCAGAGATGAAGGCCAGGACCAGGTTTGGGTGGTGTGTGAGTAGGGGGCTGCTTGGCATCATCCAGACTGGAGGGTGAATATTTAGCTTCCTACTGATTACCTGACTTTATTTTACTTTT
>NDGN011269424.1:0-10090 GCA_002564285.1 Tympanoctomys barrerae | reverse complement strand
TTAAGTTCTGTTATTTGAATATTATAGGTGTGTAAACTCTGCAAAACATTCCAAAAGAGTCCATCAGCCCATAGTAGTGTTGGGTCTTCCGCTTAACTGGCAATGTCACAAATTGATGTCCTGAGTCCCCCACAGCTCTAATGTGTGGTTCTTTTTATATGGTCTTTGAAAAATACCATTTATATTCTCATTATCTGCATATTTATTTTATTATCTTCTCAATTATACTCTGTACTGGACCTATGCTCAATAAAACACAAATTCAAAAACTCAGAAAAGCCACATAGAAGTAAAGATTATGAGAACTATCCCCTGGGATATGCCAAACCCTGAGATATGACAGATAATTTTGGAATTAACTGCAGACTTTAAAATACTATATTTTAAAAAAATGGGGCCAGGGAGATGGCTCAGTAGAATAAGCACTTCCCTGGCAAGCACAAGGACCAGAGTTGAATCCCTGGTTCTGCCAAAAAAATAAAAATAAAAAAATAACATATCATGTCTTTACAAATACCTCTGATAGATAGAGTAAATGAAATTCTTATTTACTTCTGTTGACTATCAACTTCTGCTAAACATCAAAACTTTGAGTAGTGGAAATGCCAGTGTTTTCATAGCAATGAACAGAAAATTATGACTGCTTTCCACAGTAACACTAAGACTAATGATCAATTCATATTAAGAGAACTAATATACCATATAATATTAAATACAAGAGCTCCAGAACACTTTTGCAATAATACTGATTTATAAGTGTTATAGTTCAATATCAGCTACATTTCAAAAATTAGAATATCAGACTGGGAATATAGCTCAATAGAACAAGCTCTTGTTTGGCAAGCTCAATGGCCTGAGTTCAATTCCCGATTCCGAAAAATAAACAAACAAACAAACAAAAAAACCTTAGAATATGTACTTTCTATGTATTATTTCTAATAATTGTGTATAATATATGTTCACTAGATTTTTTATTTTTCAGTGTTTGAAGACAATGAACTTGCTTTATTTCTTTAGTTCCATTATTTTCTCTAATATTCAGTATCACAATGCCTGTGTAGATTTTTGTAACTGTAATTATTCAGTCATTGCTGATTTATGAAACTATTGAATAGAAAAATATGTTGTGGTATGTACTATAAAGGTATTTTGTTTTTTAATTAATGGAATGAAAATTATGTTTATTACTAATAGCAATACATGTGAATGACAAAAATACATGTCGCAGCTATCAACTGAAATATATTTTTTGCTTTGGTTTTTAGCTGACACAAAACACTCGCTCACTTATGGAGCCTTATGTAGTTTTTTGTTGCATGCTCAAAAACATATCCTCAAACATCTATCACTTCTCTGTGATCAAAAGCATTAAAATACTTTTATATTCAACCGTATTTTATTTTTCTTGTGCAGATATTCTAAATGTCAGAAAATAATAAATTGTCAACTTAAAACACTTGTATCTGGCTTTCTCTGTAAGAAAACTGAGCTTGCTTTTCACAATAAACCATCTTGTAAAGGCCCCAGATTGCCACATAAAATGTCAAATTTAAGGAGAACATTTGAGAAACTAAAAGGAATTACCTTTGATACTCAATTGGAAAGAAATTGCAAGCAGAATTCAAAAGAAAATCATGGTTTGAACTGTTTTCTGATAAACTAAATCTTTCTAAGCTTTTTAAGATAACCAAAACCCACACGTGATCAGAAATCAATCAATATATAACGTCAGCTCCAGAAAGAAAAAAAAAAACATAGATGTATACAGTTACAATGGAGAGAATGTGTTTTCACAGATATATCAAATTAACTTTTTAAAAAATCTTTTATTTATTTTGTACAGGATCTCACTATGCAGCTTAGAGGGGTAGTGATCCTCCTGTGTGAGCTTCGCCAGCACTATGATTTGCAGGTGTGTGTCACCACACCTGGCTTCGGTGACCAGCACAGTGGCATGGCATGCAGTACTGGGGAATCAAACGTGGGCCCTTGTGCTTGCCACGCAGGCGTTTAGACTGCCAAGCTATCTCCCTCACCTGAACCAGATTATACTGACATAAAAGAGAAAAGAAAACCTAATTAAGATTTAGTAAATTAAATATTAAGAAGTTGGATCTTATTGTTCCTAAAGCAGAAAGTTTCTGCCTGAGGTCTATAAAGCAAGGAATTAAAAATTAAGAGTATAAAACATATTTTATTAATGTAACCAGCAAATAAATATGAGTAATATAAAAAGCAAAATGAGCTAAGTCTATGGTTCTTCAGAGGTCAAAACTTTGTAAGTGTGTTTATTGTTCGAGGCATGTAATAAAAATTGTCTGTATCCTATCATTAGGATGTCACGGAACAAGACTGGATGTGGTGGCATGCACCTGTAATCCCAGCACTTCGGAGGTGGAAAACAGGAGGATCACTACAAGTCCGATATGTGTAGTGAGACCTGTAATTCCTGTACTAAAATACAAAAAAAAAAAAAAAGAAATCATGGAACAGTTCAGGTTCAACTGTAGAGTTCTTTATCATAATGCATCACAACTTCATTTAGCATAGGAATATAAGAAAAGAACTGTGATAAAATTAGTATGAATGCAATAACTTCTGGAGAAAGGCACAGTATTGATACATGTTTTCATCTCCATAAAGTAACTATGACGACCTGGATCTGCCTTTATCCTCACTGGGAGCCAACCACCATCTATGGTCAAATGGGTCTTTGAACCTTTAAATAAAAGCCTTTATATTGAGCACATTGAACTGAAAGTTTAAAAGTAAACTAAATGTAAATGTAGATAAAACCACTTGTGGTGGGTGAAATAATAACCATCATGAATAAATTGTCCTTGCAAACAGGGACAGTTTTGATATGCTGTGGGTAGTGCAAAAGTTATCTACAGCTGAGTCTAAGTTTAATTGCTCAATACTATGTGTCTGTGCTAAAACAGCCCTAGTATTATTTACTTATAAATATTAATCAACTTTTACATGATAAATATAGACTATATATCACAAAAGAATATAAGAGAAATTTCTATGCATGACTTTGTTGCTGATGAGAAACTTTCATATACTCTAAGACTTTCCATATCTGTTATGTTATGATGCTACATTTCCATTCTCTGTCTCACACTATATATGTCTCTCTGTCTGTCTGTCTGTCTGTCTGACTATCTCTCTCTCTTTCTCTCTCTTCCTCTTCCTTCTCCTCTTCATTTTTGAGACAATATCTTGCATTTTCATTGAGTGATACAAGTTAAGCTGGTCTTGAACCATTGAGCCTCTGTCCTCAGTTTCTCCAGTTCTACTATTGCTAGCATGCACCACCTGGCTTAGCAAACATCTCTTCAGGAGCACGTGTCAGACTGTGACATGACTGTGTTGATCAGGCAACTGTGAGGCTCACATTTAATGATTTTCTGCAAAATGATTCACCAGAAAAAGCAGCACACATTAAAGCATACATTTTAAATGCAATTAAAATTCCACATAAAATGTAAGCAAGGAGATACATTCTGGGTGTAGTCTTTTCATCTTTTCAGGTTAAAAATAGATAATAGAGCTACTGAAGTACTTTTAAATATTCAAGCAAAGGAAAATAGAGTTTAGTCCTTATATTAAATAATAAATGCAGCTAACACCCCAAAAAAACAATTCCATGTTTTCCTTATATTTTCTGCATATTTCAGGTGAAAGCACTTGCTGGCCTGCTGGCTGGTCAGCTTTCATTTTCCTGTAACATTTAACAAGAGCTTGGACAAGTTTTCAGTGAAACCTACTTCTTATGTTTCATAATGATCAGCGCAGAGTGATGTGAATGTTTCTTCATGTTTTTCTGTACTCAGTGTAAGATTAGTCTATGTAATGAGTTTTGAATCACAGCACTGAAAGAGAGAGAGGCTCGATAGGGTAAGCAGGGTACAAAGAAGGTTTAAACTGTTATTGTAAGGCTGGGCTTGTAGGTTGCTTTCAAAATTATAGGAGAGACTCATGGAAGTACATCAATTGATGCAAGTTTTAGAAAGTTTATGAACAAGAAATCAGTTTTTGTTTCCATTTAAGACCATAAAGGTTTGGGTACAATAGCTTATTGTGAGGGTTGTTAACATTCTGTGAAAATAAACATTATTATGTGAAAAAGAAAGAACTCCATAAATGGACCAAATTAAAGACAGGGAAAGGAACAGATTTTAGGGAGGCAAAGCATGGATCTGTAATTTGACTTTCCTTTCTTAAGTAAGACGATATACACATTAAATCATCCTGAATTTACTGAACACCTAAGGAGCATACTGAAAGAAAACCAGTACTTGAAAAATAAAAGGCGGTGTACTCTGCAATAGAATGACACCTCAAACTATGAAGTTAGTAAATGGATAACTTGTTTTTCTTTACACGTGCCCATACAATAGAAAACTAGAACTGCAAATAGAGGTGTGGGAAGAGTTGTGTCACGCTATAATTTACTAGAAATTCAAACTCAGGAATTAGGTGAAGGGATGGAGAGATAGCTCAGTGGAACAAGTGCTTGCCTGGTAAGTGCAAGGTCCTGAGTTTCATCCCTGGTACCACAAAAAGGAAAAAAAAAGACATCAGGTGAAAGTTACATGAGGTTACAATCTTGTTGTCACAGTTTGTTAAGGTCAAATGCATGAATATGTTTTATTGCTATATTAATTCAGCATGATTTGAAAATCATAATGCAATTTCTTTGAAAATTACAAGCTATCATGGATTTTCCTTTGTTATGGAAACAGGGATGAAGTCTTTAAAGAAATTGATTTCTCACACTAATTTAATTACTTTTCCTGATCTTAATGTGGTTGATTTGCATAACAGACTTCTAGTTATTATTTCAAAATGGCTAACAAGGCAATAGTTACATTAATATCATGCCATTTAAACCGGTTTTGAAAAAGGGAAATATAAAATCATTTACACTGTTATTGTAAGTATAGAAATCTTGGTAGAGAGAAAAAATATAAATTGTGTTTTCCATTACAAGAGAATAATATTTTATCACATGGAGCTTAAGAAAATAGGTTTTGTTTGCTTATATACTGTATTGTACACCTTTTCCTCTGTCAAAAGAAGCAGAAGCCTTAGCTCTTAAAGAAAGAATGGAACCTAATTAGACTGAGCAAAATTTTAAAGTGAGATTAAACTTAGCCAGGTTGTCTTTGCTTTCTTAAATCTTGTATAACTCCATGGGATTTTCTTGCCCTTCTTTGTCAGCCTTTGAGGCAGAACTGCTGTAGCATTCACCTAAAATGGAACTGGTCATGTTGCCATGAACTATGGTACAATTTTCATAGCTATAAGAAATCAAAAAGCTTATCCGGGATATAAATCACCATTCAAAATTACAGTTGCTAATACCCTCCTCGGAAAGATCTGAAAATCCAGGAAAGGTTTTGAATTTTTTTGTGTGAGACTCAGCCTTAGTGCTATAAAAATTACAATAAACCAAAAGAGCTACTTTAAAAACATATTTTAAACAATTATTTGAGAGATTGAGTTCTAGTCCCACCTATGTGCATTTAATTGATTTCCTGGCTTCCATGGCTCCCAACATATTTACCTGTTTTGTTTTGTTTTTGTTTTGTCAGAAATGTGAGTTTGAATGCTGTTAGAGAAGTTGTATTTGGAGATATTATGTCTACATCTTGTCATCTTAAAAGACTTTTTCACACTTGATATCAGTCCAAAGATCATAGGTACTTGAATTCAGCAAAATAGCCCAATATAGACCAACAGTCCACAGTAGTAGTGAGTTATAGCACAACTGGGGATTGTCTGAAGTTGCTGACTCGAGCCTTTCACAGCTCAGCATATTATTAATACATCTTAATTTTTTATACCGCATGTTTACACTTTCCTGCTTCACGGTTAAGACCAAGTTAAAGCAAGCCCTACATAACTAAAAATGGAACTTTTGCTATCTGACTAGGCCAGTTGATCCCTTCGGGATTCACCCTGGAACCAAGTTACCTCAGTCCTGAGATAAACATCCTGTCTGGTTAAAGTCAGCTATTAGTCCTAGGAAACCTTGTGTCACATGTTACTAGCTTTGAAAAAATATATATAAAATACCATTTTGTTGTGAAACAAAATATATATGTATACACAAAATATTTAGGACAGATATATGGCTACTTTCCCTTAGTTCAATGAGAAAAAAAAAGGCTTGTGCTAAAATTGTTTAGAATATGCAATGTATTAATTATTGTAACTGTCCTACTATCCTATTTGGAACTCTTTCAATGCAATTTTATCTTTTTTTCTCATTAAAAATACAATAAAATAGAAAAATGAGTGGTTAGACCAGGAGATGGCTCAGTGGAACAAGCACTTCCCCAGCAGGTGCAAGGGTATGAGTTCAATCCCAGGTTCTACCAATAAAAAAAAAAAGGCAGCCTAAAAAACAAAACAATTGCCTGAGAGAAATGTCTCTCTTCTTCAAAAACCTTATATCAGGCTTGAAAAAAATTAAGTACCTTTTAATTTTTTCATATATAATATTGAACTTTTTAATAACTTGACCTTAGTTACATGAATAAAAAGAGTTTCAGTCCTAATTTCATTTCCAATTCAAAGTGTCCAAATGTCTTTAAAGTTTCAAGTTTCCATTAGCCTCATAAAACTATGGCAATTCTGTTTTATTATTTTCTCTTTGTTTCTGAAGCCAACTCTTCTGCAGGTTAGACAACTGTTTTTGTCTGACTTCAATGAAAAAGTGTTTTACTGAACTGTATAAGTTACATTACATAACCTCCATGTTACACACGCGAACAAAAATTACCTTGATAGCTATATTATTTGTAGTAAATAATTTATATAAATTATTTTATCTTGTAATTTATAGTAGTATGTCTCATAGCAGAAAGAAAAATAATCTGGTTATTCTGTATGATTTATCCAAAGTGTAATCAAAAGCTTGTTGATGACACTAATTCAAGATCATGGTGCAATACTTCTAAATTTTCATTTCTTTTAAATTCTACTTTTTCTATATTCTTTACCATGGTACTGAGTTATGCATAAAGTTAATTAATAACGGAGTTATAAAAAAGTTGAATTATTATAGGAATTATATTGTTTTCTTGAACTCAAATAGTTCAGGCCAAAATAAGAAAAAACCTTTCCCTATATAAAAAAACTTGATATGAACATTATTTGAGTAACAAAACATCTTCCATAAGTACATAATTTTTACTTCAAATTATTTATTACTACATAAAAACTATTCACCTTGAAACATATCAATTGATTATTTTTCTTTTCAGATATATGAAATATGTTGTCGTTTTGTATTGTAGATGTAAATTTACTAAACGTTTCCCTTAATAGCCTAAACTAATACATTTTTATAAAACATTCATAAAATATATTAATGATAGTAAACAAATGGAAGATGACTTTTCACTCACAAAATTGGAAATTTCCCCTAGTGTCCATAACACAAAATCTGTTTTCTGTACAGCTTAATTTTTTAGCAGATGTGTGGGTATAATTTAAGTTTTCATAATTATTTTCTTTGCTGTCCCTAGATAAAATAGTCTACTTCAATTAGGTATTTAACTTCATTTTTCATTTTTTATTAGTTTTTTTATTCCTTTTAAGGTCTTACTACAGAGCTTACTTCACAAACTCATAGTGAACTTCCAGTTTTCAGCCTACACATCACTGGGATTACAGCATATGTCACCATGTTCATTCACAGTGGGCGGTTCAGCACAACCAGGGGTGGAGCCAGCAAGGCATGTTGTGCCAGGGATTGAACCCTGGCCCCTGATCTTGCTTAAACAGGCACTTAGTGCACTGAGCTATCTCGCTGGCCCTAGCTATTTAACTTCCTAACAAGCACTTTGCATCACTTTTACTCAATTGTTGATTAGGTTCCATTAGTGAATTTGGGTATTTCACTGTAAGAAATTTATTATAAAGCTCTTGTGAGCAGGAAATGTATCACATGTAAACATTTTCTCCAGCCCATATAATGCCAATATATTTTAAATGAAACTAATTCAGTAAGAAGTCCTTCAACTTGCGAAAGCACCATTTTTAAAGAAATTGGCCAGAGGAACAAATTCATTAAATGTTCACTTCTTATCTTTTATCACTTTCCACTGTCACTATATTCTTTTATTATAGAACATTTAAAGCACATCTTATCAAACCAAGCAAATTTTTTGTTATGGGAGAAATTCTGCAATTCCAAACCTAGCCTATCATTTTTCCTTTCATACTTAGACTAACACAGTTTATTTGGATTCTCTAGTTCATAAATAAGTAAATAGAAGTTTAAAAAGATGAATTAATCATTAAGCAGTGGAGCTCAAGTTGAAGAAAATCCTATATTAATTTAAAGGTTTGCATAGCCTACAACACTATATTGACTTAAAAACTAGAGCAGAGTAAAATTATCCCTTAAAGTGGATCTTAAAAAATTCATTCGGTGTGGGTCCAGCTCGGTGGAAGGGTGTTTGCCTACCATGAGGAAAAATCATCTACATTTAATCTCAAGCATGGAAAGGAAAAAAAGCTCCCATGAACTTGAATAAAAAAAATTAAAAAGCCTTACATATAGAAATTAAAACAATACCACTGCAAAGCTGATATACACCACTTTATTGAAGAATAGTTAAGTAACTAGAAGAACATCACTAAGGAATTTCATGAGATATTTTGATATGTGCATTTATTGTGAAATAATGACTGTAATTAAGCTAGTAAACATTTTCATCAGCTCACATAATTTTTGAAAGAGTGTAGGGTTGCGGACAGCTCAGAGCACGTTCTTAGCACCTTTTTGTACACAGTTTCTTGTTAGCTGAAGTCTCAGGAGTATACCCTGTATCTCCCAAATTATTCTTAACTCTGTGGAGGTCCGAATCTAAATTCTTTGGAGGAACTCCATGCTGTTTTACATATAACAACAATGTACCTGTACTGTCTTCTCTACACTGTCTCCAAACACAAATGCTGTATCTTTTTGAAACTAGCGACATTACTGAGTATGAGAGGGTTCCTCATTTTGTTTTTGATTTGCATTTCTCTGATGACTAGTGACACTGAACATATTTGAATATTTGTTGATCATTTATACATCTCTTGAGAAATACCTATTCAAATCATTTGTATATTTATTCATATTTTGCTATTAAATTATATTAGTTATTTATATATTATGGATACCAATTCCATTTCAAACACATGAGACGCAAGCTTTTTCTCCCATTATATAAGTTGCTTTTCATTTTGCTCTCTTTTTTAAATTTTCCGTGGAAAACTTTATGATTTGATGCAATCTTACTTATTTTTATCTGTGTTCGGGTGTCATATCTTAAATAATCATTGCCCAGATATATTTCAGGAAGATTTTTCCTTATATTTTTATCAGTCTATTTGAATGTCTACAGCAAATTATCATAGGTTAAATGGTTTATATATCACAAACGTTTATTTCTCGCAAATCTGAAATCTGTAAGAATGAAGTTCACTTCCCTAGTAGATTTCCGTTTGATAAAAGTCTGCATCCTGCTTCACAGACATTTTCCAATGCTCCATTTAAGATATTAATTCTACTTATAGTGACCTCCATTGTCATGGCTTAGTATTTTCCTAAGGCCACACTTGGGAATACACTCACATTAGGGATCAAAATTTAACATGTAAAATTTGAATGGACACAAATGTTCAATTTCCAGCTTGTGTCACTATCTCTCCAGATTTACATTCCTGTTTCATGAAAACTACATTCATTTACTTCAGTAGCACTAAAAGTCTTTATTTTTTCACTATTAACACAAAAGTCTAAAGTCTTATCTAAAATATCATTTAAGTTAATTATATGTGAGACTTAAGATGTGACTTACACTAAAACAAATAACCATGGAGCTTTAAGCCTGTGAACCTATACAGAGGGTACACATTATAATTGCACTGAAGAGAAATAAGAAAATAGAAAAGAAAATAGAAAAGGATTGCTATTGACCATGTCCAACACTCAAGGGAAAACTATATTAAACAGTAGACTCTTGAACAGCCTTATTTGAGTCTGTGAATTTCTTTTTAGACTCACTTGCGTGGAAGT
>NDGN011269368.1:0-11709 GCA_002564285.1 Tympanoctomys barrerae | reverse complement strand
TATTTGGTACAGAGTCTTGCTATGCAGCTCAGACTCATAGTGATCCTCCTGTCTCAGCCTCCCTACACTGGGATTATAGGTGTGCATAACCACGCCTGGTTTCAGGGCTGGTACAGTGTGCCTAGGGTTCTGGGCAGGTATGGCATGTGGTACGGGGGACTGAACCCAAGTCATTGCTAGGGAGGCACTTAGACTGCCAAGCTATCTCCCCAGCCCAGACCCAAGGATGTTAATGACCCCAAACAGCTTCTATTTTTGTAGGGTATGCTCATTGATGTTTACCATAGAAGAAATTAACACTGCAAAATTTAAAAATGTTTGTTCATCTAAAATAACAATAAGAAGCTGGACATGGTGGCTCATACCTGTCACCCTAGCTACTCTGAAGGTTGAGGCAGGAGAATCCCAATTTTCAGGCTAGCCTGGGAGACCCTGTCTCAAAAGGGAAGACCCACCTAAAATGACAATACATCTACTACATATTCACACAAATACCACATTTTTGGAAAAATAACTATCTACAAAGAAGTCAGTAAGACAGGAGCACGGCCTTATGTTTTTGCAAGTCCCTTAAATAATTAGCTTAACAGAAGGTCACAGGGTTCTCTGTATTCGTCTGCTGTAAGATCACTACCAGGTATCATCTGGGACAGCCCAGTGAGAAAGAAGGGTAAAAAGCAAACAATACTGCAAACAGTCCTGACACACGTGCCCCCTGGAAGGACAGCAGAATTCCCAGGAATCCCACAGCAAGCATGGCCGCTTCACCAGTGACAGGAGTAAAACGCCATTACCATATCTGCTTTGAATGCTAAGGTTGGTTCAGTTTCCCAGATATCTGGGTACTGGGGATTCAAACTTTAAAATGGAACTCTGCTGGGTGTGATGGTGCATGCCTGTGATCCCAGCTGGGGAGGCTAACTCAGGAGACTGCCATAAGTTCAAAGCCAGCCTGCACTACACAGTGAGTTCAAGGTCAGCCAGAGATGTTTTCAAAAACTTACATACACATTTTTTACTTCCCCAAAGTCAAGTCTGGTGGCCCCTCATGGCCCAGGCTGTATCCTCTTTCAAACGAACTCACATCCGGCAAGTGCACTTCTCAAAGTATCTCCTAAGTACTTCTCTACCTCATTAGGGTCTTCTGTAGTGAGTTCTTCAACCCCAGCCCTTTTTTATTTTTGTTTTGGGCCAGGGTCTTGCTAAGCCCCCGAAAGGCTGGGCTTGAACTTGCTTTCCTCCTGCCTCAGCTTCCCTAAGTGCTGTGATTACAGGCATGTGCCTAGATACAGTGTATTAATTTTCATGGTACAACTATAAAACTGGGGAATAAAATGTGATTAAACTGTCTTTTTCATGAAATGAAGCACTGGCTTTGTGTTATCCGTCCACACCAAGACACAACATAATAAATTAGGTAACTTTATAACAGGGACTCTCACTACTTCACTCAAGTTCCTTTCATGAGCACCCATGGAAGGAAAGCTTTGGGGTGAGGCAAAAAGCTGACTTTGTCCTTGTATTCTAAGGGACCTCTGAATTGTACGACTAATCAGCCCTCCCATTGAATCTGAGGGCCAGCATGACACCCACAGCCAGTTCCAAAGCCCATATCCAGCCAGACCCGAAGATGTGCATTTTGTTTATCAGCCTTATCTTGCACTGGACCCACTGGGCATCCATCCATCCATCCATCCATCCATCCATCCATCCATCCATCCATCCACACATCTACCCATTCATTGTTTGATGCTGTGGATCCAACCCAGTATTGTACATGCTAAGCTACCATTGAGTACATCCCCAGCCCGATATTTATTTTAAAATACTGTTGTATTATGTGTACTTCTGTCACCCTTTTTTAGGATGAAGCGGGCTATGTGTGAACTAGCAGAGTGAGCCTTTAATCGAGCCAACCTGCTCAGATCAGTGAATGGACTAAAAACCAAAGGAGGAAGAGGGAAGCATTTTGCCACTTGCTTTTTGCAGTCCATTTTATTAACTAAATTTCCAGGGACAAATGAACTGTTATTTAACATTACACATATTCAACTACATATTGGACATACTCCGAAGGTGTCTGTTTGCAAAAGCTTTTCTGGGATTAGAGAAAAGGAAGAAGACAGGTACATGAATGATCTTGCGAAACTTTCACTCTTCACAAACACCTCTGAAAGACTATTATTACTTCTTCCCTTTGGACAGATGAGAAAACAAAGGCCTGAAAAGGTTGAATAATTCTCACAAGGTTACTTAACAAATGGGAAGTGGGGAGGTCAGATTTTGAAGTCAGGGTTGTCCATATAGGTCTATTTTCTATGGGGAAACTTGGAGAGCTGTACGTTACGATGTATACATTTTGGGGGAATATTAATCTGCAAACAATGTGAAAGGAAAAGGAAAAGGTCAAGAAAGGAAAGAAAAAAAGGCAAAGGGTTCTAGTAAAGATCATGTGACAGGTTTAAGATCCAAGTGACACATCAGAAGCACGGGCCTTAGTGATCCTGCTTTACCTTTTAAAACACCAGTGAGATTGTATTTACTATTTTAAAAATAGTAAATTTAAGGAAAGAACTTTTTCATCATCTTTCCTCCACTCCTGCCTATTCGTGAAGTCAGTGGCATTAAGTTAGAACCCATGCTTGCATGTACAAGGCCTTGACAGGACTAGGTATAAAAATCACGGGAATGTGAAGGGATTTTTATCACTGGCCTAAAGAGTACATGATTCGGAAAGTCAGTGTGCTCTAAAAAGAAAGCCCCACTGTAGGGATCATTCTGAGGTTATAATTCTTACAGCTTCTTTTATTCAGCTTGATGAACACAGTGCCACCGTAAGCCAGATTAAAGGGCACAATGAAGGTGCTGGGTGTCAGCAACAGGGCTTCCGGGTTGTCCCTGAGCAGCTGTTACTGGGAACAAGTCACTGAGGATGCAGGCTTTTCCTTCCCTTTTTAGTAGTGGAGAAATTCAGCCAGAATAAGATTTTTTCATGATCTGATATTACAATAATTCAGCAATGCCGCACATGTAATTATACTGAATTTCTGCTTGCATGTAGCATAATAAGAACACTTTAAAGGAGCTCAAGTAGGGCTCAGAGGCTGTGCTACATAGGCATAGGGGAGTATTTATAGGCAAAGATGCCTTGCTCCTTTAAAACACAGTTCCGGGGGCCAGGGAGATGGCTTAGTGGAATAAGCACTTGCCTAGCAAGCGAAAGGACCCGAGTTCACTCCCTGGTTCTGCAAAAAAACCCAAACCAAAACAAACAAACAAATAAAACACAGTTCGGGGCTCCCAGCCCAAGACATCTATTGATCAGGTTATGCGCCGAGGCCAAAGGCAAGGCTATGGTGATTGATAGCAGCGCTGAAGGATTCTTACTTGCTCTAGGGGCCAGGTGAGGACACCAGAAGCAGGTAGCTGGGGTAGGGAGGTGGGGGACGTGGGGAGGCCAAGCCAACGAAGCTTATTCTTCTAAGCCACCCAAATGCTCTCTCTGACCCAAGGTGATCCTGGGGTCTGGGCCGTCTGAGTCATTATACAATGGATGACGATTCTCTCCTAGAAAACAAAGTCCTGTTTCATCAGAGAGTCAAAAGCAGAAGATGCAGGGAATACAAGTGAGGTTCTGGAGACAGAGGGTACTCTTTGAATCACACCCATGCCCTGGTGGCTGCGTGGCTGGGGCTGAGCTCCTTTAGACTTCCAAATCTTACTTTCCTGCTCAGTGGTTAACCAGTAGAATTTGGTGAAAGGAGTTCTTGCAGGAAATAAGTGAAAAAGTACTGGAAACACTGGACACACGGCTTGGTACAAGGGAGCCTAGGCCGTTCCTGGGAAGTCCTCTTGTGCGCACACAGGCATCTGCAAGGAAGTTAGACTACAACTGCTTGTGTATGTCTATCCTTGGAGGGGTTCCTACCCTAAGCTGTGAGGAGTCTAAATGCTCAGCTATGACTTGTTAAAGCACTGAATAACTTGGTCTTGTTGTTGTTGATTTAATTTTATTTTTCATTAGTCCATATTTGTCATACACAGTGAATACATTCACTATAGGGAATCTGTACTTGTATACAATATATCCCAATTCTTCTTTTCCCATTATCTTCCCCTCCTTCAATGTTCCTTCCCCTCCTCATTTACAAAAGCTTCCTTTTCCTCTGTCCTTTTATTTTCTTTTTCCCCCTTTTCCTTCCCTCCCTTGCTCATGCCCCTTTCCTTGTCTGTCCCCTTTACCCCTTTGAACATGTCCTTCCAACTTTCCAATATCTATTTTCCATTTCGGTGCTTATTCACCCTTTGGGTTCCTAACACAAGAGAAACAATGCGATATTTACACTTGTGTGTCTGATTTATTTCACTTAAGATTGTGGTTCCAAGGTGCAGCCATTCTCCTACAAAACACTCAAGTTTATCCTTCTTTATGGCAAAACAATACTCCATCCTATTAAATACCACACTTTCCTCATCCACGCTTCTGATGGGCACATGGGCTATTTCTACCATTTAGCTATTACAAATTGAAGACTGAATAATTTGTAGGCACCAAGCACAACTCTAAGCCTCACCTATGATCT
The DNA here is from genome assembly GCA_002564285.1 of Tympanoctomys barrerae. NCBI lineage: Eukaryota > Metazoa > Chordata > Mammalia > Rodentia > Octodontidae > Tympanoctomys > Tympanoctomys barrerae. The sequence goes on along the minus strand of NDGN011269368.1, from coordinate 7,126 downwards.
CTTTAGAGGGCTGGGGAACATACCTTGGTGGCAGAGTGCTTGCCATTGTGTGCGTGAGGGTCAGGGTTCCAGTGCCAGCACTGAAATAAACAGAACAAAAACAAACAGAAAATCCAAGTAGGTTCCTTAGGGCTTTTTCTTGGGCTAAAGAAGAAAAAGCCTTTTGGGGGCGGGGACAGGGCTGGCCTTGAACTTGCAGCAACCCTGCCTCAGTCTCTCAAGAGCTGAGATGACAGGCGGGCATCACCGTGTCCTGCCCACATTTCCTTCTGTAAATGCCAAAGGCTGGTATTTTGCTTTGAGGATCCACAGAGAACTTGATAATTCTGCATCCAGCATTGGACCCTGGGAAGGTTACTCTACCGCTCTGTGCCTCAGTGTCTTTTTCTGCAACATAAGATGCCTAGTAGTAGCCTGTTTGTTCCTCCTAAGAATGTGACTGCTCCTGACACGGAGCCTGGTGAAACCTCCCTCTAAAGGAAAGGTAGTGATCAGTGAGTATCCGAGCCCATGGTATCTGCGCTGTGGTTACCAACACATCCTGTCTGATGGGCAGTACTAGCGGGGGATGTTTTTTAAAAGAATCTCTGTCACCTACTCCCACGCTGCCTAAATCTCTCAGTCCAGGTCAGGCCCAGGATTCTGCATTTTGAGTGAATTCCTTGAGTGAGTCAGACAGCATGGTCATTGAACTGACAAATATTGAGAAAAAAAGCCCTGATAAACAGTGTTCGGGAACATGCTGAAGGAACGGGCCAAAGTCTGGGTGATTTCCCTCTCTCTCCAAGGGCGGGATTTATGGTTTGGGTAAAAACCATTAAGAACACATTGGTTTTTCATTGGTTTCAGTTTGAGTTTCTGCCTCCTGCGAGGCCAAGTGAAATTACACTGCGCCTCTCAGCTTTGGTCCTGGCCTCCCACGTGAGGCAGAGCCACGTGGCAGAACCTCAACACTGAAGAACTGAAACTGGAGGAAGACTCAGGCAGGGGAACCTACAGCTAGTGTTCTCCTCCTGCCTCTCCCTCTTTCCCTCTCTCTCCCTTTCCTTCCCCCTTTCCCCTGTGAACACTTCCATTTTACTGCGATGTTCTAGTCTGTTCACAGAGAGTTGTCCATATGTAGTCTTTTTTTGCCTGGCTTGTTTTCCCTTAGCATCAAGTTTCTAAGGATCATGCATATCATAGTTTGTACCAGCACTTCATTTCACTCGATTGCCAAATAATATTCCACTGCAGAGATATACGACATGCTATCGATCCATCTGTCAAGGGTTATGTGGGTTGTTTTATAGATAATGCTGCTATGAACTTTCGCATATTCTTTCTCACAGGCATGGTTACCTTCTCTTTTTTGAAGAAAACAATTGTAACTCCAGGTCTGGGGCTATGGCTCAGTGGTAGAGCGCTCACATAGCATGTGCAAGAACCCAAGGTCCATCTCCAGCTCAGAAAAAAAAGAAAAATCTTTGTCTATATCTGTATCTGCACCGAGATATATGTGATAAACGCAAGTGGCTGTTTCCACCTCGAGAAGTCTACTTCGGGCAGATGCCACTCAGTATATGAAGCTGTGATTCTAAGCTCAAGCAGCGTGGCACCCCTGTACCCACTTCAGGACCCAAGGTGATCATGATCAACCCCTAAAACAGACTAAATACAGTGGCATACAATAAATACTTTAAAATATTATTTACAGTGTATCAAAAATTTGAGCTTTTCTGCAGTTTTTATAAGTAACAGATAATCCTATATAATATGAAATGTAGGAATATATTTTATATACTAATGCCTGTGTAGTACATACTACATATGTGGATGAATATAACCTACATATATTGGGATATAGGGGATATACATGCTATATACTAGAGATATAGTTTTGTATGGAAAATTATAAAACTTTCTTTAGACAATAAAGATACAAATAAACATAGAGATACACTTATATAATTTTCCACATACCAGACCCTATTTTGAGCTCTTTACACATATTATTTACATATCGTAGATGGTTATTGAATTCTATTACCCAATAAGTTAGGTTCTACTGTATTATGATCCTTTTTGCCTTCTTTTTCTTTCCTTCGCTTTTCTTTTCTTTCTTCTCTCTGCCCCTCCGTCCCTCCCTCCTTCTTTATGTGTGTCTTTATTTATTTTGGTGCTAAGGGCCGAAGCCAGGGCCTCGTACATGCCCAACACATGCTTTCCCAGTGAGCTTCATTCCAGTTCATGATCCCTAGTTTACAAGTGAGGAAACAGAGGCACATGCTAAGGTTAAGTCGATTCTCCAGGGTCATATGGCCCATGAGGTACCGGCAAGGATTTACGCCCGGGGAGGCAGGCACTGTCCTTTCCAGGACTACACAGTGCTTTAAAGTAGCTGACTCTATTGTAAACACATCAGCTCTCCCCATTGGTCTATAGATCCAGTGCAGTCCTAAAACAATTTCTTAACAGGTTCCACCGGGGTGCTGGAGCCGTTCCTAAAATTCAAACAGCAGGGCTTCAAGCCAAGAACACTACCACATCCCTGAAGAAAAACGAGGTGGAGGAACATGCCCTCCTCCCAGGTGGCGTGACTCACTGGAAAGCTATCACCACAGCCAGTGCAGAGTTGGATGAGCACCCGCCAAGCCGCTGATGGGAGGAACAGAGAGCACAGGAAGAGGTGGGCCACACACATGACTGACAGCTGGGGAGGAGGAGCACTTCCGTGCGCATCATTCAACACCCACTTACATAAGGGTTGATAAAGGGCACTAAGGACAAAATCAGTGCGAAATGAGTGAACTACAAAAGTACAATGTGAAAGAAATTTTTAAAAACCTCTAAAGAATATTATAATATCTTCAGAAAGAAGGAGGAATGTATGCAAAAAGATTCCCCATAAGGAAAGACTCCTGAATTGAACCATATTAAAATTACTGGCCATGAAGACATGCGCCTATAGTCTCAGCACATGGAGGGTAAGGCAGGAGGATCACTTGAGCTCAGGGCACCCTTGGCAATACAGCGAGACTGATTCTTGGCAAAAGATTCATGCCAGAATACAGAAAGGAATTCTACAAATTAATGACAAGCTAGTAAGAAAAATCCATTAAAAAATGAGCAATAGGTTTGAATAAATACTTAAAAGGAGCACCCAAACACCAATAAGTCTTATTAGTAATCAGGGGAAAGTAAATTAAAACTATAATAAGATTGCCACGTCCTACTCATCAGGCTGACAAAATTAGAGTCTAACAATAAGTTTTGGTGGTGATGTAGAGCAATAAAAATTCTCATTCAGAAAAAGATTGTTTTGAATACAGGTTCTTGCTGTGTAAATCAGGCTAGCCTTGAAGTCTTTATGTTGCCTAGGCTAGCCTCAAACTCATGGCAATCCTCCTGTCTCTGTTTCCTGAGTGCTGGGATTATAGGTGTGCATCACCACGCCTGGCTCTTAGAACATTTTTTACTAAGATAACTATGTAAGGTGAAGGATGTGTTAATTAACTTGATTGTGGTTGTCACTTCACAACACGGATGTACATTAAGTCATCATGTATACCTTAAATACATATACAGACACTCCCCACTTGATGACCACGTCCTCTTCCTGCAACTAGGTTGCTAAATAATTGGTCATTAAATGAAGAATTGTATATATGATGAACATTACACTATTCAGAATAAATAATTGGTTAAAGGAGACTCCAACTTGATGACTTTGCGTCTATCTACATCACTCTTACATGCAGCACTGTGATGTTCAACGAAGCATAAAATGCAGCACTGTACTGTGCAGGCCAATCAGCAAAAATGACAGAACTGTCCTGTAGATGAAGTGACCAGAAGGCTACCCTGCTGCTCACGTTCTTGCACTGTAATTCCAAGTGCGTGGCATAATTCCGAGCAGGGGGTTGTAAATCCAAACAGCATGCCCTGACTTTAAGACTGAGCAGTCATTACACAGGTAGGTCACTAAACACGGACTATCTATCTAATTTTATTTTGTCACTTACACTTCAATAAAGCTGGAAAAAAAAACCCTCTCATTCATTGTTAGAAGGAGTAGAAACTGGAATAATCACGTTGGAAACTAGTTTGGAATTACAACCCAGAGTGAAGAACACAAATATCCTATGACCCAACAATCCACCGTCCACACGGAGTCCTGGAAAGAGTCATGTGGTACAGCACTGGGAGCCGTGCAGAAGAATGCTCCCAGCAGCCTTTTGCATAAGGGCCCAGAGCTGGAAACAGTTCAAACGTTCACCCACAGTGAGATGGATAAGGGCACTGTCATTGTACACAGGAATACCAAACAATGGAAGGGAACAAACCATTGCTATCGGCATCAACATGGCTGAGCCTTGCAATCACATGAACAAAAGTAAACAAGTGGAAGATAACATGCAGCCATCCCTTTGTGTCCTCTGGGGATTGGTCTCTGGACTCCCCTCAGATGCTAAGATCTACAGATACTCAAGTCCATTATAGAACATGGCATAGTATTTGCACAGAACCTAGGCGCATCTGCCCCTGTATGTTTAAATCACTTCTCAGGTACTTGTAATGCTACCTAATGCGATGTAAGTGCTATGGAAGCAGGTGTTTCACTGTACAGTTTAGGGAATGATGCTGACGAGAAACATCTAGCTATGTTCAGTACAGACGCAATGACTTTACAAGTAGTTTGGATCTATGGCTGGGTGAATCCCTGTGGTTGGATGTGGAAGCCCTGGCTATAGAAGGCTGACTGTATATATTCTAATTTATACGCACTGCAAGTTTTGCAAAGCCAAATGTGGTGACGTGAGGGTACATATACAGTTATAAATTCACCTTGGGGAGAGAGAAGTATGGTTTTAAAATAGAGAAGATTCTAAGCAGTGTTCCACTTCCTAACCTGCAGGGTGGTACACTAGTGCCTGCTTGCCAGTGATTCTTTCAAGCCTCTCTATGTATTTTACATACTCTTGTGTACAAAATGGAACAGATACCTATTCATAATTTCTGATTACCCTTTTAAGAAAGTACAATATCCAGGATACAAATTCAATACACAAAGATCAATAACATTCCTGTACACCTACAATGAAGCCTCTAAGAAAGAAGTTAAATAATCCCAAATAGCTTTAGGCCAGGGAGATGGCTCAGTAGAATGAGCACTTCCCCAGCAAGTGCAAGGTCCTGAGTTCAATCCCCGGTTCTGCCAAAAAAAAAAAAGCTTTAAAAAGTTAAATACCTAGAAATTAACCTAATCAAGGAAACTAAATGCCTTTATAATGAAAACTACTCTGAGAAAAGTGATTGAAGAAGATCTATCTATCTATCCCTGGTTCTTGGGTAGGCATAACCAGTATTGTCTAAATGGCCATATGGCCATATTATTAAAAGTTATATGTAGATTTAATGTAACCTTCATCAAAGTATCAATAACATTCTTCACAAAACTACAAAACCAATCCTAAAATTCATATGGAACCAGAAGAAAACCAGAATAGCAAAAGCATCCTGGGCAACAGGAACAATGCAGGAGGCATCACAGGCTTGGATTTCAAGTCGTATTATAAAGCTCTACAATAATTAAAAGCAGCATAATACCGACACAAAAGCATACATGTGCATCAGTGGAACAGAACCGAAGATGCAGAAACAACACTAGGTACCTTCAGCTGCTTGATCCTCAACAAAGGGGCCAAGGATATATGCTGCAGAGAAGACAGGCTCTTTGACAAACTGGCTATCCACATACAGCATACTGAGTCTAGATCCTTATCTCTTACCTGTACTAATAAAATCAAAATGATCAGAAAGCTACATATTAAAACAGAAACTCAATCTGCTGGAAGATGGAATAGGATAGAACTCTTGAAGACGTAGGTAGGCTTTCTGCATGCAGCTCTGGCTGCATAAGACACAACACCAACAACGGTAAGTGCGACGGCATCAAATTAAAAAGCTTCTGCACACCAAAGGAAACAATGAACAAAGCAAAGAGACAAACTACAGAATCGGAAAGTATGTCCTCAGACAGAAGGCTAATGTCAAGAAGAATAAAGAACCGAAAAACTTAGGCTACTGCAAAAAAGGAGTAGATTTAAAATATCCCTTTGAAATGAATAGACCCTTCTCAAGAGAAGAGGTACAAATGGCCAATACACACATGAAAAAAAAATGTTCAGCATCTTTGGCCACTAGAGAAATTCAAATTAATACTGAGACTCTTTCTTACTTTAGAAAGAATGGTTATCAATAAGAATTCAAAAACAAGAAATGCTGGTGAGCTTGTGAGGGGAAGGGAACTCTTTGATATTGTTGGTGCAAATGTAAACTGGTACAACCACTATGGAAATCCAAACACATTGCTCAAAAACCTAAAAATAGAAATGTCATCTGACCCAGCTATACCTCTTCTGGGTCCCTTCCCCTAAGAGTTGAAGACATTGTTATTACAATGATCCATGCACATCCATGTTCATAGCGGCAAAGCTCACCACAGCTAAACCTTGGAAGCAGCCTGCATGTCCACAAACAGAGGGCGGCATAAAGAAAACGGACGGTACACACAGTGGAGAATTACTCAGCCATGAGAACAGGTACATCTCCATCATTTGGAGGAAAGTGGATGAACCTTAAGAATACAATGCTAAATGAAATAAATCAGATACAGAAGGTTAATTAGTGCAGGGTTTGTTTTATGTAAGAAGTGCGAGGACAAACAGCTTAAAAAGTAAAATAAAAGTTCTTCCATCACAGCAACCACGGAAGAAGAGTAGCCATGGCCCTCCACTATCCCACGGTCGTGGGCCTCAACAGGGGCCACAAGGTGACTAAGAAGCCGAGGCGCAGCTGCCATCGTGGACGCCTCACGAAACACACCAAGTGCCAGCGGGATGTGATTTGGGATGTGTGCAGCTTTACCCCCTATGAATGATGCGCCATGGAGCTGCTCAAGGGCTCCAAGGGCAAGCGAGCCCTCAAGTGCAGCAAGAAAAGGGTGGGGATGCACATCCGCGCCAAGAGGAAGCGAGCGGAGCTGAGCAACGTGCTGGTCGCCATGAGGAAGGTTGCTGCCAACCAAGAAGGTCTGAGCCCCTCTGGAGTAAAGCTTTGCAGAAAGTAAAAAAAAAAAAAAAAA
>NDGN011269356.1:0-10096 GCA_002564285.1 Tympanoctomys barrerae | reverse complement strand
CAGCTGCCTCCCGAGGAGCTCTGCTTGTCCTCTGCCAGCCCCCGGCACCTTTTGGGCCTGAGGCCTGCCTGGTCGGGCACACAGAACAAGCAGGGAGCTGCCAGCAAGGCGGCCTGGCCACGCCCTGGCTCACCTGTTTTCCTAACACCCACAGGGCAGCCGACTCAGTTTTTTCTGCTGTTTTCACACAATAGATTCAAAGGACAAGGACATGTTCAGTGAGGAGAAGGTGAAAAGTGCCTAAAACACATAAGAATAGGCAGGCTGCTCTGCTGCCAGGCAGCCGGGAAGGGCAGCAGATAGGAGGACAGCGCTGGGCAAAGAGGGCAGCACGTGCTGCAGGGAGTGTGCGCCCGGGTCAGCCTGGAGCGTCAGCAAGCTGCAGTGCACGCCTTGGACACCTCAGAGAGCCTCACACAGGGCACAGCGGAGGTGGCTTTAAAGGAGAAGGTGCAGCCCTGGTGCCTGCTGGCGGCACCCAGCTAGGGCAGGCCAAGCGGGCAACCCAGAGGCAAGGGCAAGAGGACGTCCCGTGTGAGAGGGCCTCAGAGATGCGCGCCGGGAGCGGCCTCAGGGCACTGGTGCCACTTGTGCTGTGGCCTCAGCGTTGGTTGCGATCAGACAAACACAAATAGCCTGTGTCCATCGCAGAAGAGGGTGGCCACAGAGAAGCGGAGCCCTCCACCTCGGAGCACAGCACAGCACTGACAGAGGACTCGCAGCTGCCTGCCTGAACTCATAAAGGGAGAATTTTGTGAATCTCACATACAAGGCCTGGCCTGGAAACCAAGCAGCTGCAAGAGGAACACCAGAGGACAAAAACGCTGGCGATGAGCGTCGCAGGCGTTGTGGGCCTACACACGGGGACCGGTACACACGTGGCCACCACACAAAACGCGGTTAGACCGATGGAGTAAAAACACAAAAATGGACAAAACAGAGGTGCCCGAGCACACCAGCATGGCTCGCTTCGCGGAAAGCATGAGACGGGGTGACAGAGTCAGCCGTGGCTGGGCCCGGGACAATGTTCTCCTGGTGTAAAAGACGCGGGAGTGAGTGTGAGGAGACCAGAACTCTGTCAGCCTACTCACTGGGTTGAAGTCTTAGCTGCCTCCAGCAGCTCAGTGAGGACAGCAATGCAGAGCCAAGCAGCTCTCGGCCTGGAGCAGAAGCGAGTGTCGGCCTCGAGTGACGCCCGCAGCCGCCACCGCTACCCCGCACCGCCCCTGCCAACTCGTGCAAATCGCTCACACTCAGACAGAGTGAGAAAGCAAAGCGCTGCGCCATCCTGCACGCCGTGGGCTTGGGCTTTGATCACAGATGAGCAAGCCACTGTTTGCCCTCAGGACAGCCTGGCCCTCCAAAGAGTCACCATTCGTGGCCCTGAGGCTCAGAGCCAGGGTGCCCAGGTGGCAAGCATTTGGCCTGGGGGGAGTTATTTCACTGGAAGGTTTTTCTTTTTTAATTAAACTTTTATCAGAGTATCTCATTCTCTTTTCATCCTAAAGGAAATGAAAAGGGCCACTAAAGAAAGAAAAGAAACCCAAATTTTGTTAGTAAATATTAGGAAAATTTTAAACCATGGCCAGAAAAACCTGGCCAACAGTCCGAGTGTGCTGGGCACGGGGGTAGGGGCAGAGGGCGTAGTGACTGCCAGGGACACAGGACCGGGCCTTTCAGCGCTGAGTGCTTTTCCACTGGAGATGCTGGCTCTGAGCCGAGGCGCCTGCGTGCAGACAGACTACAGTCTTCCTACAACATAAGATCACGTTCATGTGAAGCCAAGTTCATGAGAAGCCACCCTCCTTCCAGGTCTAGAGGGAGCCCCGTAGCAAGCGCAGCTGCTCCCGGTATGGCGCCCCGCATCTCTAATGCTGCGTTCCGGCCCAATCTGAGCAGACGGTCCCAAGCCCTCACTGTGGGGTAAGAATCTGCTGCTGCCCTGCCTCTGCCTCAGCCCATGTGCAGGCTCAGGCTGTGCCTGAGGGGACACCTGGGTCCATGTTGTGCTAGCCATGGCCACACCTGTGCAGACCACACAGGCTCAGACTCTCATAAGCATGGCTTTTCAGATAAAGCCATAGAGAGACACACACACCCTTCCCAGCCTTGGCCCCACCCCAGCTTTCCTTCCATCCCTCTAGCGGGGCTCTAGGACCTTCCTACAGCTCCACCCGTCTCTTCCTCACGTCTTCTCATCTTCAGAGCTGAGCTCAAGGGTCACATTCTCTGCAGCACCTGCTGATCCTGATCTGGCCGTATCGCAGCTAGGCTGGCTGGGGGAGATCCACTCCGGGTATTTCCCCTGCGCCTCACGCAGGATCCTTTCCCTAGTGCCAGGCATTCACTCGCTGGAGGACGACAAGTGTGGGTGACACAAGTGGTACCCCTCGCACTGTGAGGTGTGGGGGGCAGATGAGGGTTGGGCCGGGAGGGCAGTGTGGGACCAGGCAGAGGGTGAGGTGAGGCGGCAGAGACCTGGTGCTGCGACCATGGCCCACTGCGTACCAGTGTTCACCCATGCACCATGGAACCCCACTGCGCCTGCACTGCCTAGATGGAGTGTGGGGACAGCCAAGGCTGTGTCACGCAGGCCACTGGTGGACCCATTCCAACAGTGCACAGTGTGGTCAGGGGCCTATGTGGAACGCTGCTGTCCTAGGGACACTCTCTGGGCCTTGGGGCTTTGTCCCTTGGTCCCCTCAGAGCAGGTCACAGCTGCATGACACAGTCAGCTCCGCCCAGGTCCCCAAGGGCTCCTGGCTGCTCTGCCCTGCTTTCCTCTAAATCCTCTAGACAGGCTTCTAGCCCTGTTGAGGTCACAGACTCAAGTGTGGGAGCGGAGCCCTTGGGGACCACACACTGGGGGACCAGCCCAGAGCACAGTCAGTGGCAGGGACAGTGCCCAGCAGGATGCTCTGCCCTCTGAAGATACCCATGAGGCCATGTGATCATCTCTCAGTCTAGCAGGACCCGCTCACTGCACGATGGGAACCACGATGGGAACCACATGGGCTCCTGGTTTCCGGTTGCTCCTCCCCTCTCCTCCCACCCTTCCCAGTGTGTGCCCAGCTTCTGCCTCAAGCTGCATCTTTAAGAAAAACCAGAATTGATTTCTCCCTAAGTCACATCCCCAGCAGAATCGGGGTGCTACAGAGGGGTTACTTGGACCCTGATCATGGCTCCCCTACTGTGACGTCCTTGGCAGCCGGGGGTGTTGGGTGATTGTCGGTGAGGCTCTCCACTGGGGCTGGCCACTGAGCAGCACGAGGAGGAGAGGAGAGGGCAGACCAGGGCCTGGGGACTCAGGGAGGAGGAGAGTGAGGTGGAAAGGCAGAGGAAGGACTAGGCGGGGGGCTGGAGGGGTGGCGCCACGGTAGAGCGCTTGGCTCGCAGACATGGGCCCTAAATAACAAAAACAAGAAGGCACGAGGAGCGGCTACTGAAGGAAAATGGGCATGCTCACTGGCGACGGCACCAGCATGCCGGCACGATCTGCCCTGGAGAGCAAGGGGGTCACGCACAGGGGGACACAGGATGCACACGGGAGTCTCCTGCCCAAGGCCGGGCACAGGAAGGGACAGAGAGAGGGTGCACACTGCCCCTTGCTGGCTCGTTCCCTTCCGCATCACACGCGCACAGACTGGCCGCCCGGCTCACCTCAGGGCGCTCCCACCACACTGGGGTTAGACCTTGAACACTGGGGGTGTAAGAGCATTTCCCATAGCGCCCTGCACCCCGCACCCCGCGCACACAGACCAGCAGCTCAGCGTCAGGGGGCACAGCAGGGGCAGGAGCCAAGCCCAGAAGGCTGCCGAGGCCGCCTGCTGTCCCTGGAAGGCAGTCTCATGCTTTTGCACACACAGACATTCCTGAACTTCAAAGATCATCAGCCACTCCACTCGGGGGTCACCTGACCCACGATGGCTTCCTGGACCACACGACTGTCAGAGTTTGTCCAGGCGGCCTCTCACCATGTGACTTCTCTGCAAGCCTTCCCTGGCCTTGTCCCAGCTTGGGGAAGCAGAGCCATGGCTGGATCCTCCCATGGGGTCTTCCAGGACCTAGGGAGAAGCCTCAAGGTATGGCCTTTGCTAGGGCTCTTGACTATAATCCAGACACGGGTTAGCAGAGAGGAGGGGAGAGGCTAGCAGCCGCCTAGGTCCTGGGGGACAGGAGGACTCTGCGGAGTCCTCCAGGGCTGCCTGGGCAGAGCCGTGCAGTGGAAGGACTAACAGCAGGAGAGCTGGCCATCTTTGCTCACCCATGCATGCAGTGTGGCGTGGTCATCTCTCACTCTGGTGAGACTCGCATGGAGCGAAGATGCTGCCGAGAGCCAGATGAGAAGCACCACCAGCAGGGGCGGGGGCAGGCTGTCCTCGAGCCCTGTGCTGTGACCTGGGCAGGCTGAAGCTCTGTGCAAGAGTGTGGCGCAGCGTGCAAAGCAAAGCTTTCTGGCCTTATGAGCGTCTTATGACTTTTTTCTTTTTTAGGGTCTATAGGGTCTCACTACACAGCTTAGACTCGTACTGGTCCTCCTGTTTTCAGCCTCCCAAGCGCTGGGATTATAGGCGCGCCCTACCACGTCCAGTCTCAATAGCCCTCTCAGTGCGCCCTGGGGGCAGGGCCAGCAGAGCACACCGGGGATCAAACCCTGGTCCCTGCATCTGCCAAAGCGGGTGCTTCAATCCTCTGAGCTATCTGGCTGCCCTGAGCCTCTTAGGATTTTCACCATCACAGTCGTTCCCCTTTGACAACATTTCCCCAGCCATTTCTAGGGGTGAAGCATCCTACATGCTCAGGCAGAGCCAAGCCAGTGTCCACCGAATCCAAGCAGGGCGCAGCGCGCCACCACCTGCTCCAGACTCAGAGGGCAGAAGCAGGGCAGGTGCCACCTGCACGCAGGAAGCCTGCACGCGCCGTACAGCAAGCCTTGGTCAGCACGCACTCAGGGGATAAATTGTTGATTTATAAACACACTGCAAGCCTGAGGTAAGAGCTTTTCAAAAAGCCTTCAGTGTTTAACCTCAACATCCACCCTCCACTTAAAACCTTGGTCAAAGCTGCAAAAATTACATTTGCAGCTTTCTGTTAAGCTGACGTCTTTCTGGAAGCATAGCAGCACCACCTCTCCCGAGTCTAACTTGCTCATACTGGACGTGCCTAGAGTACCCTCGGTAAGCTGAAACTTCAGTAGCAAAGAGCGGCCGAGGCTTGGGTCCTCGCGGCCCCAGAGCGCACAGCCGAGCAGCAGCGGCCAACTCCTGCGCCCACACTGCTGTTGCAGCTCACAGAGGAGACGCCACAGACGGCCGCCCTGTCCAGGGTGCCGCCACTGCCCTTCTGCCTGGCCTGCTGGAGAGCCCTGCCGGAGACCAGGCCACGGGCCAGGCAGGCCCACATCTCCCGTTGGGCTTGCTGCCCACTTCCTGATTTCTATCAGTATTACCAGCAGCTCCTAATCCCAAGGCTCTAGCTGGAATTTCCTTCCTTCTCTCCGTCCCTCTCATAATCCTGTCTTCTTTGGCTCTAGGCTCAAGTTAGACCCCTTCCTCCTCCTAGGCTCCTCCCAGCACATCTCCCACCCCAAGCAGCCAACAGAGCCTAAAGGGGCATTTCTCAAGTGGCCCCTCAAAGCTACTGCCCTGCGTTAGACTCACTCCCACTTCGAGCTTCTTGGCACCTAAGCCTGGCCAGGCCTCGGCTGCTCCAGAGCCTCTTGCTGCTGTCCCTGTCACGGATGCACAGCCAGCTGCCCCAGCGGGCGCGGGAGGTTCCAGCCCAGACTCTAGCTGTGTCTCCCGGCGCCTGTGTCTTTGGCCAAGAGGGGGGTGTGGTTGGTCCTCCAGTGTTTCTTTCTCTTCTTCCTTAGTGTGGTGGTTGATACATTGTGTCAACGTGAGCTGCGGAAGCTTGGCTGGATCCTTGTCTAGTCCAGGCCTGGGGCGTGGGGCCGCTGGCACGGAGTGACGCCACAGAAAGGGTATCTAAAGGAGTGTGCCACTTCACGGCCACGCCCCTTCCTCCTTGCAGTCAGCAGAGCGGAGAGAGGCTTGCTGGCCGCCGCAGCTGCTCCTCCTCCACTGGGCGTCGTTTTCTGCCAGCATGAGCTGCTTCTGTTTAGGCTGGAGCCAGCGGAATGTGGACTGAAACTTCCACTCCCTGTGAGCTAAACAAACCTTTCCTTCCTTCACTTTGGGTGTTGGCATTTTGTCCCAGCAACGAGTGAAAAGTAACCGAGACACTTAGAAACAGCAGCCAGGGTCGGCGCGTGCACCCGCCCGTGCATTCCTGCCCTGCAGTTAGCCACGCATATGTGCCAGCGCAGGCAGCAGGACTGAGCCACGCTGCGTCTGCAGCCCGCGGAGAGCTCGCTGCGTACGGGGCTCGCACTCAGCAGATCGCCTCCCGCGGGGCTGGGCGGGGCGCGCCACCGTGCCCGGAGCGCAGGCTGCTGGCCCCTGCTGCAGTCCGCCCTGGCCGCCCACACTCTCCGCCGTGCTCCCGGCCGTGCACTCTCCTCCGCTCCTTAGAGCCCCCAGCTTCCCCCGTCATGGTCTTCTCTGACTCAGTTGGCCTCTGGAGCGTGAGGGCACCGTCTCCCGGAGTCATGGCCCACGCCGGCCACAGGCGCCTAGCTGCCTGCTGAGCTGGTCAGGGACGGCCCTGTGGTCGGGGCGGGGGAGGGGCGCAGAGGACCGCAGCGGGGGCGAGGTCCGCCTGTCTCGCCTTTTCTGGACACCAAGAAGCCTTCTCCGGGACACCTTCAGCTCCTAGTAGCGAATGTCTGTCCACTCTTGGCGGCAGCTTCTTCTGGCTAACTCTGCTTCCTTTGTATTTAGTGGTCAATACATGTACTTGCGGAATTTGGCTTGACACAATAAATAAATGCACCCTTACTGGAGGGACAGAGGTCAGTCAGTGGCTGAGCTGCTGAGCCCGTAACTATATCTATGGAGCAATCCTGTGATTAAAAGTGTTGCACGTTTCTCTCTCTTTTTCTCCATTCCTGAAATTGTGTCCTCTTTTCTTTTCTGTGGCATTCTTATCTGGGGCTCTCATCTGACATTTGCCGTTTCTGGCCTTGTCAACATCCATGAGTACACAGCTCACAGACTCTTTGTTATGGCTTAGGTCTAGAACGTTCCCCAAGAAGGGCTGGCCAGATAGCTCAGCCGACTGAAGCGCCTGCTTAGGCAGAGCGTAGCAGCCGGGGCATGCTGAGCCGGCTCAGCCCTGGGTCATGCTGAGACCAGCGTGGTGGCCCGCGCCTGTAATCCCAGCGCTTGGGAGGCTGAACACAGGAGAATCACTACGAGTCTGATCTGTGTCATGAGACCCTATAGACCGTGTACTAAATACATAAAATTTAAATAAATAGAATGTTCCCCCAAGAGCCCCAGGGGCTCAGGGGAAGGCTTTTGGAAGGACGTTGGGCCCAAATGGTGGCACAGCTGATGCAGTTAGGAGGTGGGTCTTGCCAGTTCTCTTTCCTGGCCCCTGCCTTCTCCCTCTGCTTTATGGCTGCCATGACGGGAGCCCCTCTGGTCTGCCAGGCCTCTCCACACATCCTTCCTCCCTGGAGCCTGCTGACTACACACTGAACCCTCTAAAGACTGAGACAAAATAAACCTTTTCCACTTTAAATTGTGGGTGTCAGGAATTGTGTCCCGGAGCAAGGAAGTGACCCAGACACTTATATAATGAGAGAGGAGACTTTCTTACTGGTCCTCCTGTGTGTGGCGTCCCAACAAACCTACCAGCATGTCCCTGTCTCTTTATTTGTGAAAACAGAGAATAACCTGGATTATCACAGGCCAGTGTTTGTTGTCCTAATCAGATTAACTTAATCTTCAACAAAGTTGAGATGTAAACTGAAGTCCTGGGGAGTAGGGGGAGAGACAGCCAGAGAGAGAGAGAGAGAGAGAGAGAGAGAGAGAGAGAGAGACAACACTCTCTACCACTTCAAAATCCAGACCCCAAAAAGAAGAAAAGTCAGAAGTGAGAATTTTGAAAGAAGTGAATTTCCATAAGAGAACCATACTGTGAAACTCACTCTTAAGTGTGCTGTGTAAGAAAACACTTATTTTTCCATTTCTGCATTTAGCAGACAGCTGGAAACCCAGACAGGACGCCAAAATAACGTGACCTACATTTGCAGCTAGCCCGCATTTGCTAAAAGGAAATCCAAGCCTCAGAATCCTTCTCTTCAAAGTTCTTTGGGAGTATTACATGTTCTGGATAATGGAGTAATGGGTGCATCCTTCTGCACTGTTCTTAAAAGAAAAGAAAAGAAAAAACTCCACTGAAGCCTTTATTCAGTGACTATTACCAGAAAAAATTTTGAAAGTTCTTTTTTTTCTCGAAACTTTAACTAATGCACTGCATTTCTGCATCTTTGGCATTACTGAAATAAGCCTAACTTCTTGCATTCTGATTTACATCTGCTTCCTGTGAGTATGTAGAAAATTGAGAAGCATGTAAAAAATTAAGTAATTAGCATTGCGCTCAGACTCATTTCCTCCTCTCGCCAGTAGGCCGTGAGGTCCTCTTCAGGAGTCAAAAGCAAATGTTTAAAGGGAAATTCCAGATTCTGCTGGGATTCCCTGAATGGGTCTTCTCAGGTCAAGTCACTGGGGAGCTCCGTAAAGTGAGCAGAGCCGGCTTGGACCCTGTGTGGCCCGGCAGGGAGACGTCTGGGGAGACTTCCCTGAGCGGGGCCCACACTGCTGACCCGCTCGCTGGAGTGGACAAGGGCAGTCTCAGCCTGCGGTGCCCTCACGGCCTCACAGGCTGCGCCGGGCCCTTCACTTCTCCACATGTCCCTGGGAGGCTGACGGTGCTGTCCCCTTCCTGGCGTGTCCTCTCCATCTGCAGCATCTCTACCGCTCTTCTTCACTCTCCCCTCCCCCATTGCCATTTGGCCAGCAGCACAGAATAAGTGATCTGTAATGAGGGAATGGAAACTTGAGGAGAACCAGGACATTTGTGATCTCCACAGATGCTTATTACTTACAAAGAGAAATGGTAAGTTCTCAGCCACAGAGATAGCTCGGTGGTCTACACACCTGCCTAGGCAAGCACAAGGACCTGGGTTTGATTCCCAGTACTGCATGCCATGCTGTCCCTAACCTGGGCATGCTGAGCAAGCCAGCAAAACTGGGTATGGTGGCACATGCCTGTGATCCCAGTGCTGGGGAGGCTGAAACAGGAGGATCACTAGGAGTCCAAGCTGCATAGCGAGACTCTGTACCAAACACATAAAATTTATATATGTTTTAAGCACTCTAGGTCACCCTCACAGTGCTTGGCCCATGGACCAGCCACATCAGCCTGCTCCCCTGGCTCCCTGCCTGGGGCCAGCAGCGCCCAGCCCTGTACCCTACACAAACAGCTTCTCAGTGTGCTCAGGACATGTAACTGTGATAAACAGCCTGTTAGATCTGAGAAGAGAATCCGGGTTCTTATTCCTGGGCCTGGGCGCCCGCACTTCATCCCAGAGCTGGGTGCTCTCTTGTTTGCAGGTGTCTTGCTACATGGGTATATCTCCTCACGTGGGGCTATGTATATATATATATATATATATATATATATATATATATATTTGCAGGTTTCATCTCTGTGGGAGTCCTACGCATTGCTAGGCTCAGCTCACGGAGAAACACCAGGATAACCCAAATCAAAAGAGTTCCTGAAAAGTAGCCAGCCTCTTCTGTTGGAAAGTGTTAATATTTCTTGAATATGAGGAAAGACGGATTCCAGAACAAAGGAGCCAGACAATCGTGTGCCCAGACAGCCCGAGACGCTCTTGGCGTGCAGGAGCGATGGAGCTATGCGTGACGTTGCCCGCGTCGGCCTCTCGGTCCTGAGCTGGGATCGGCGGCTCCTGATGGGTCACTGCTGAGCAGGGGAGGAGCACGTTGTGCACCTGGGAAATGCTGGGGCGCAGGTGCGCAGTGGCACTAGACCTGACTACTCTCCGGTGGCTCTGAGGACAACAGCGTGGGAGAGAGAGAAAGCTGGTGTGGAAACTGTCAAATACAGCTGTGGGAATTATTTACATTGCTGGACATTTTCTCAAGTTTAGAATTCTGAG
>NDGN011269265.1:0-11014 GCA_002564285.1 Tympanoctomys barrerae | reverse complement strand
TCACTTGAACAAACCATTCCCCTCACCAAGAGAGTGCAACTATATATCTATCCCAAACGCCCCCCGAACACACGAGATTATTTTCTTAACACCCTGTAACAGTTGATATATTGTGTCAACTTGAGAAGTTTAGAAGTTTAACTAAGTGACTTAGCTGGGAGCCAGGGTCCTCACTTTGTAAACATCCTCAATGTGTGCAAGAGGAGGGCAAGGAAATGCAGTGAGTGCTACTTCACCCTGGGAAAGGGTAGCCAGTTTACAGTATAAGGGAGGAAAAAGGCTTGCTCCCCTCATTTTTGCTTTTGTTGATTTTGCTGTCTTCTGATGCCTTGAAGTGTTGTCCCTGTATCCCACCACCCTGCCTGGGAGCCAGCTGATTAGGGACTGAAACTTTCACAAACTGTGAACTAAATCCTTCCTTAATTGTAGGTCTTGGGTATTTTGTCTCAGAAACAGAGAGAGAGAAAGAGAGAAGGAGAGAGAGAGAGAGACAGAGAGACAGAGAGACAGAGAGACAGAGACAGAGAAAGAAAGACAGAGAGAGAGACAGAAGAAAATAACACACTTTCTCTTAAGTAATTTTTCCTGTTGCCTATTGGCTTTTATCATATCAAATATCTAAAGAAATCATTCTATGAGTTATTTCTGTTCAATAAGCCTATTGATTTCCCTGCTTTTGCAAGAACAGCACACTTCCTATAGTGTTGTGCTGTTTGGGTGGGTTTGGGGTTCATTTTGTTTTGTTTGTGCTGAGGATGGAGCCGAGGGCCTGTGCCTACTAGGCAAACACTTCACAGAGATGCATCCTCATCTCTGTGCTGTTAGAATACATTTATATCTAGTAATGAAGCATCTGCCTTTTTCCTTTTTTTTTTCCACAATAACTTAGCTGTTCCTGAACCTGACTTTTATAGAGAGAGAATAACTTTGCCACATTCCTCTAAAATATTCACTGGAATTATTTTTGGGTGACACTGAAACTGTAGGTTAGTTTGGAGAGAAATGACAGCTTTAAATGCTAAAGCAATCCCTTCATAAGCATAGAGTGGCTCTACTTTTATTCATACTTTCTTAAAATGATACCCATGGTGTACAGTGTTTGCTAATCCTTAAATGATTTTGTAATTTGTGCTGCCACTTGAAGTGTTGTAGTCGTGGTTTACAAGGGAATGGATTTAATACCAGACACATTATTTATAGGATTATTTTATAATAATCACCCAAAGAGTCAAATGCAAAAGAAAACAAGAGTTCTGTCCACACACTAGAGACCCAGAGAGTCCAGCTGAGGGCCTGGGTCCCAATGTCATTTAAAAGTACAGTTGAAGACCTAGAGCCCATGGCAAATGTCTTCCACCAATCCAGCTGGAGGCCTAGAGCCCATGACAATGTCTTACTCAACTCCTAATCAAAGATCTGCACTGGGAAGACCCAAAAGTCAGTGGAAGCTACAAAGTCCGCACCAGTAGGATGAAGGATCTATGCCAACGGGCGGAGGGATCTGCACTGAAATCAGGAATGATGCTAAAAATAATGACCAGAAGCCCCACAAAAGGAACCACAGTCATCCTCAGCTTCAGCAAGGATCCAAAACCCTCTGACAATGAGAACAACTGAGTTCATATCAGGTAAACCACCATGGCAAGCTTCTCCAGAAGAACCAATAGCACAACCTGTTCCCTTCCACACCCATCACCAAGCTGATTGTGTTCAGCTGGGTGTTATAAGTTCCCATTAAGCTAGGTGTTCCAAATTAATCCACCACAAAAGGCATCCTTGTTGTGGTGGTTGTTGTTGTTAGCCTTAAATGAATTCTCTTCTATCACTAGTTTCTTACTGCCAAATATTTCTGAATCTTATGTTCTTTATTGAATGTGAGTACTTTTGTCTTTTGATTAATATATATATATATATATATATACATATATATTGCTAAGACTTATTACTATCATATTTTAGTTTTTTCTACTGCACTCTGTCCTGTGTTTTCTATTTCCTTCATTCTATGGAATTAATCAAATTATTTGCCTATTGGAAACTTGTACATGGCATCTTTGTTTTCTTTCTTTCGTTTTTTTTTGGTGGGGGGGGGATTGAATTCAGGCCCTTACGCTTGCCAGGCAAGTACTTATTCTACTGAGCTATCTCCCTGGTCCTTGCATCTTTGTTTTTGAGTGTTGCTCCTTAGTTAAATTTCTTCTCCCACCCAATTAATTTTTTAAATTAGTTTTACCTGTATGCTTTTGATATATATAATGATCACATTCATCACAGGGAATTTGTACCTATGCACATTATATCTGATTCTTTTTTCCTCTCCATTGCCCTCCCCTCATTTCATCTCCTTGACCCCTCTTAGTTATACAAGCATCATTTCCATATTTTCCTTCCATTTTCTTTTTCATCTATTCCCTCCCTTTCCTTTCCACTCCTCTCTCCCTTGTTCCCCTTCCCATTTGAATAATTTCTTCCTGTGTCCCAATCTCTATCATCCCTTTTGGTCCTTATCTACCTTTCAGTTTATCATACAAGAAGAACAGTGTGATATTTAAATGTGTGTCAAATTTATTTCACATAAAATTAAATTCTCAAGGAGCATCCATTTACCTAGAAATGTCTCAAGTTTATCTTTCTTTATAGAAAATTAGTATTCAACTCTATGTAAATATCACTTTTTTTCTTTATTCATTTATATATTGATGAGTGTCTGGGCTGGATCCAAGGTTTAGCTGTTACAAATTGTGCTGCTAGAAACACGGATGTGTAGATATTACCATCATGTGCTTTTAACTATTTGAGGGAGCTACCAACAAGGAGATTTGCTAGGTCAAATAGAATCCTTATTTTTAATTTTTTTTTTGAGAAAACTCCATACTGACTTCCAGATTGCTTGTACTAAGTTGTACTCCTACCAACAGTGGAGAAGTTTCCCTTGCCCTGCCCCTAGCCTCACCACCATTTGTTATTGGTTGGCTTTCTGATGACAGCCATTCTTTCTGGAGTAAATGCAATCTCAGTGTGTTTTAACTTGCATTTCTCAAAAGAACAGTGATGTGGGGGTTTTTATACATATTTATTTTCTGTTTGTACTGCATCAGAGAAGTGTCTATTCACTTCAGTTGCCCAGTTTGGGGTTGGGTCTTTACATCTGGGGGTCTGATTTTTTTGTGTGTGTCCTTCATATATTCTAGTTATAATCCTTTGAGGTATAATTGGCAAAAACTCTTTCTCACAATGTGAGTTGTGTCTACACATGATGCTTCTCTTCTGCAACGCCCTTCTACCGAGCCAGCCTTAGTACCAGCCATTTATTTGGCTCTATATACTGTGAGCTAAATAAACCTTTCTCCATTTAACTTTGTTAGGTTAACAAAATTAACCTTGTCTCAGCAGCAAGAGAAAATACTGTCTCCGTAGATTCGAACTTCCTCTCTCATACTGCAAGCCTGGCTGGTGATACAGCTCAGTGGCACGGCACTTGCCTGGCAAGTGTAAGGTCCTGAGTTCAATTCTCAATCCCTTCCCCCCAAAAAATGGGTTCCTTCCATGCCATGAGTCCAGAGACAGAAAGAAAGTATATTTTGCCACTTAGTTTTTCAGCATTGAGGACTGTCTCTTCACTTTTCCTGTGGGCTCTAATTCTCCCTTCAAAGTTTTCCTGGGCCCTGGGAGTCCACAGCCCTCCTTCTATACTTCCCTAAATTGTTACATTCCGGTGTCTACGTTCTGAGTCTCAGAGAGGCTGGCTTGCTGCTGTGTACCACTCTACCATCTTCTCTGAGGTCCTCCCACCTTAAACTTACTGACATTTACATCTTGCTCTGAACATAAAAAGTGCATTGACTCACCCCTGTCCCAGCCCATTCTCAGTCTCTGTTCCTGACCAGTTCTCGGGAGGCTGTTATTTCTCACATTTCAGATCTATGTTATTACAAGCATCAGTGATGAGGACAGCACATTAGTGACTCTTCTGGAGGTGGGTGACTTCAAAGATGCTTCTCTGGGCTCTTCTTTCTCTATTCAAACTTGAAAGTGTGTGGACTGGACTTAAACTGCTTTCTCCTGGTAGAGCCTAGTGTAGTTGTTGACTCACAGCAATTAACAAAAATAACCTATACCACATGAAGGAGTACTTAATCATCACTAACAACACCTTGGAACCCTCATTGGTAGGAAGGAGATGGTTCCCCATTCCCAGGAGACCAGCAGTCCTACTGCTGCTTGAGTCCAACCAGGGATCCTGATGGCCTCCAGAGAAAAGAAGAGCTGTTCTGCTCAGCAACCACCAATGCCTAAAAACTCATGGATCCTTTCCTAATGCTCCTATGTACAGTTCTTTGGTAAACTCACCTCTTTAGCCTAGCCCTTCCCTTCTGCAGACTTTGAAATTCCTTAGCCGTTTCTTTTGATAGACTCTTTAAATCGTAAATCATCAAATAGCTGAATGTTCCCAGTCTACACAAAACCTGTAGACAGAATTAAGATTAGATTATATGAGTGGGCAGGCTCTTCTGATTGCTACACCTCCCTGTTTATAGTCAAGAGAGGAGGCCTCTGACTTGGCCTTCCGCAGTTACTTCCAAGACATCACAGATACTCGTCACCTACATCTCCACCTTCTGCCCCCTAGGCTACGTGAGTGAGACATGGCACGCTTCCTCCTTCACAACCAGACTTAACATCACATCCACCCTGACAGAAATTCACTGAACACCAATGGAGGGGCCATAAGGCAGCTCTTCATCTTCATCTTTCAGAGTACTTTAGCGAAATAATTCCTTCAGCTCTCCATTTGCAGCTTCCTCTCTCCTCAGCGCTCAGATCCCTTGGTCCATGCAAGCAGGCTAAGAAACAGAAAGGTAACTACAATCACCATCTCTCCTCTCAGAGACAAGCAGACAAAAATCTTTATGTGAACTCCAACTTCATGGCTTTCTGTCACAAAAATAAAGTTATTAAGTCTTGGAAAGAGACATGGGAGAGGCATGGTTCAGATACAACTAAGGCCTGAATCTTGATTTAGACCTGGTTGGAACATCTCTTATATGCATTATTCTTTTTGTAATTTCTTTTCCCTAAAAGAAATATGGATAATTTGAAATACTCATTTTATTCAATGAATATTTTTGTGGTGTCAAAATGTCATCAGGGTAAGAAAGCATCTCATGAATTACCTGTATATAAATTCAGTAATAACAGCCGAACCAGGACCATACCATTTTTGTTTCAAAGCTGTGGTGGCCATTAGTTCTGTTACAAGATATTCTGATTTGCCTTCACCCAGATATATGGTGAGATTCTTTTCCCTGTCATCGTGAAGTTTCTATGTGACTTAGTTGGATCAATGAAAAGCACAAGCAAATAATGAGTGCTACTCCCAGAAATTTCTGATTTGCTGTGTGAGACACACATTACTCACATTTCTCTATCATGAAATTTAGGACATGCCAAAAGAGAATCTGCAGCAACCTGGGTTTCTGAAGTACCACAAAGAATGTTCATCTCTGAGCCTTAAAGGATACAGAAGATTTGGGAAATAAACTCTTGATGTGTTTAACTGCTGAGATTTTTGGGGTGTTTGTTACCATGTACAACCTTGCCCACCCCGACTAGTACAAAGGGCACAGTACACTTGAAGTTGCTTTAGGATCTACAAATTCAGCACTGTTGCCTGGTACAGCCAGTGACATCACTGATGCTATACTCTATGAGAACTGCACATAGTAGAGCCAGTCATTCTGTGTTTTGTGCTCCTGGAATTAAGTGGCACTTTTACTCTAAATTATTTCCTGAGTGCTCTATCAAGATAACCTTATCAATGGGGTATATTTATTAGGGTATAATAGTTTGGCACCTGTAGAAAAAAATACTGTAATTTATATACATATTTTGAAAAATCTTCCTTCCCAGTGCTCCCAGAGTGCCATGCTTTACCATAAAGGCATAGTTCTCAACCAAGGGCAGGAGACAGTAGCAATCTTGCTTCCCTAAAAGACATTAGTGAATGACTGGAGGCACTTTTGATTATCTTCATTAAGGGAGGACCTAACAGTATTCTGTACATAGAGGTCAAGGGCATTGGGGAACTTCCTTCCAAGTGTGGGAGTGTCCATGACAACAAATTATCTTGTCAGCAGTGTCACTGTGGAAAAAACACTTCCCTGAAGGAAAGTCCAAAAGGAAATGCTACAGGCATCCTCAGGGAGATCATTTCCGTGTTATACTAATCAACTGCTCTCCTTTATTACAAATAGAAAGGAAAAAAAAAATACCAGTAAATGGTGGAAATGTCGGTGATGGACCGTAGCTTTCTGCTTCTTCCACAGCGCCTCAGGTCTTTCTTCCTGAGAGTACAGTATGACAGAGCCAAGACTGACCAGCCTTACATCTGTCTCCACCTATTCCCCCACAGCCACATAAAGCCCTCAGTTGGTCACCAGTAGTTGGTTTGTTTCTAACTAATGTACTTTTATTGGCACAAAACTGACATAAAAGACAATTAACAATTTCAAATTGGCATTCAGTGGCAATAAGTACATTTCCAGTGTAGTTCAGCTGTCATCACTAATTCTAGAACTTTTCATCACTCCGAAGGAATCCTGGGCCCACAAAGCCGTCGCTTCCCATTCCCACCTGCCCCAGCCCTGACAACCACTGCTCCTTAGGCGTCTGTGGATTCACCTATTCTTGATTTGTTATGTAAATGAAATCATTCAGTATGCAGCTCATTTGGTGTGTCTGGTATCTTTCACCTACCGTGTTTCAAGGTCTACCCGCATCATAGCTCATAGATCAATACTCCATTCCTTTTCTTGACTGAATAACACTCCATTGTATGGATTTGCTACTTATTCATCTGTTGTTGGATGTCTTGGATGTTTATATCTTATGGATATTGTAAATAGTGCTCCCATGAGCATTCATGTTTGTTTCTATTTAAACACATGTTTTCAGTTCTCTGGGGTATGCACCAGGAAGTACAACTCCTGGATCACATGCCAATTCTATGTTAAATTGTTTGAGGAACTTCTAAACTATTTTCTACATTGGTTGATCTATTTTATAGCCCATCCCAGCAATTAGAGGATTTCCAATTTCTATATATCCTGAAAAATGTATGCCATCTTTCATTTGTTGTTGTTGCTGCTGCTGCAGCTGTCATAGCCATCCTAGTAGATATGAAATGCTTTCTCATTGTGCTTTGGATACACATTTCTTCAATTTCTAATGATGCTGAGCATTGCTGTTGTTGGGGCTGTTGCTGTTGTTTGCATGTGAATACTGACCACTTGTGAATCTTCTTTGGAAAATGTTGGATATTAGGTTTCTTCATCACTTGTGCCATCCAGGTGTCAGCTCCAGGACTGTGGGGGACACCTGTCCTTCTTCCTTAGGTCTCAAGGCAAAGGGCAACCCTGGGCAGACAGCTGACACTCTTGACTTGGGGGAGGAGAACCTGCCATTTTGGAAATGGCTCAAATGAAAGAGCGACCTTGGGATTTGATGAAGGAAAGGGCCATGGGATCCTGCTGATGGCTGGAGCTGTTGGAATCAGGGTGGAAGGAGAGTGCCATGATGTGAGGCTTTATCTAGGACTCAAGTGAGAACAGAACTGGATTCTGAGAACCTCACTACCTCATTTGTTCATCAGTGCCCGGCACAGATCTCAGCAATTGTGTCCTGAGAGGAACCCTGTGAGTTTGAAGTGGGGGAGCCCCTGAAATCTCACACCCATCCCAGTCACCACCCTACGCAGTGCCCTCCACGTACGGACTTGAGCTGCTCCTAGGCAAGTGATGTTCTCCTTTTCCCCTTCCCCTCCCCTGGGCTGATGAGCCTCTCCTATGTAGGAATGAGAACAAGATGACAGTTTCAAAGGGCTCTCTTAGCTGATGAGATTCAGAAGAGCTAAACCTATAGCACATTTGATTACAGTCTGCTTCCCACTATATTCCAAATCCAATCCCCAAGGTTGGAATTGAAACATTGGCCCTGACTTTTTTCTTGGACTATTTTAATTAAATAGCCACAGAGTCTTTTTTAATGTTGATTTTTTTTTAATTTCCTGGCTATAATTACAGTGCTCAGGGGTGAGCTTTAACTCATCACTATCAATAAAAGATTTGAAATGCTTGGGGTTTTTTACATGTTCTCATTTATCCATCTTAAAAACCTGTGAGTTGGCTGGGGAGATAGCTCAGTGGTCTAGACACCTGCTTGGCAAGCACAAGCCACACCCAGGTTCGATCCCTAGTACCACATGCTATGCTGGCCCCAGAATCCTGAGCACACCATGCTGGCCACCAAAACCAGATATAGTGGTGCATGCTTATAATCCCAGCAGTGAGGAGACTGAGACAGGAGGCTTACTATGAGTCTGAACTGCATAGAGAGACCCTGTACCAAATAAATAAATAAACAATTTTTAAAATTAAAAAAAAACTGTGAGGTATCCATGGCCCCTCCCATTTTACAGATGAGCAGATTAAGGCACAAAGAAATGTGACAACTTACCCAAGTTCAGACCATTCACAAGTGACAAAGCCAAAGTTTCATTCTAGCTTTTTCCTTTTAAAGCTCCTGATACCTTCTTAATGATGAGCAATGCATAAATTATGGCATAGGAACATATTACGCGTTATACATGAGATAGAGTAGCCAAGCAATTCTATTTTCTAGAAAGTTATTAATAGCTGAATTTTGATGACAGAGCTCTGTGCCTTGGTTTGCAGTTCTCTTAACATTTTTCATATTTAATTTTTGGACACCAATTTCTTGGCAAGTGACCTAAATAAAATTTCAAATCCAAGCTGCACTCTCAATGAAATGACTGCTTTTCCCAAAATAATCCGTGGGGAAACTGTTGCACATTGCACTCAGTGACCAGGAACACAGCTGGTAGAAAGCATCACTTGAAGCTTTGCTATTTGCTGAGATGGTTTCGTGCTTGATCTTTGGGGAGTGCTCTTAATAATTTGGTCACGCACTTCTCTGAAGTATGTTGCTTCCACAGTGCTAATTTAAACCATGTCTGGGTTCTTGCAAGATGACTGACAATAGCAAAGAAATTTTTCAAATTCATTCTTCAAATTAAATGTGTACTATTTGCTCATCTGTGAATCTTTGCTTGAGTTGCTAGTTAAAAGTCTTTCTCTCTTCTCTCTTCTCCCACCTTCCCACACCCTTCTCATTTCCTCCCCTCCCTTTTCTATGTTTTCTTCCTCTGTTTCTCATCTGTGCGCATGTGTGTATACACAAACACACACACACACACACACACACACATTGGATCATTTCCAAATGTCTAACATACATTTACTGAAACAGGCTGCATGGACCACACACACAATAGCAAACGGCCTAAATAAGTCAGATGCATAAGCAACAGCCACTTGAGTGCAGAGAATGTTTAAACTTCAGGAAAAAAACAATAAATTAAACCATAGACTTTCTTCTCAAGTGATTCTTTTCTTGAGGCTTCTGCTCTGAATTAGGAGGAGGCTGGGTCAGGGCAGCATACATATCTGGGACCCACCCTGAACTTACTCTTTCCTCAGAACAAGACAAGGGCTCCATGGGAAGGGAAAGACCTGGAACAAAGACAGTTCATACTCCAGAATAAGATGAAGGACCACAGCTTGGGCTACATTGTCCTCCAAGTTTTCAGGGTAGCCTGTGATGAATATAAACCTCTGAAGTTTAAGATCACTCTTCTAATAAGATTGCAAAGCCAGCCTGCCCTGTTGGCTTTATCTGCCTATAACAGATACCCAGACACAGCCGAGAGTTTTCATAAGAAAACATAAGCAGACAGACTCCACATTGTTCTCAGCACACAACCCAGAGTCACCACTGTGCCCTCCAGGATCCTCAAGGCCCAGGGCCTGTCCACTCCTCAGGTCCCTAGCTGCCCACAGTGCCTCAGCTACCCTTGATTCCTTGGATCATCCACTCTCCCAGGTGAGCTCTGCTGCAGGATCTCCTCCCAGCCCTGGCCTCTCCACGAAACTCTTCTCAAGATCATCCCAGGGCCAGTTCCTTCTCTTGATTGGGTCTTACTTTAAATGTCACCTACTCTGAGGGTTTCCCATGCTCCCTGACATAGGCTAGATGATTTGTCACACTCCTTATTCTTTGGTACTGGCACTATGCAGCCACATGCTTACCAGATGTCTTTGCCAAGACTTTCAATATGAGTGGGGTAGATTTTCTTCATTGACATGGGTCAGAGGATCCACTTTGGCTGGAGACATGTGGACCTCAGTAACAGAAAGCCAGGCCTGAGCTGACATCCCCGGAACTGTTAGCTACTGTCACTCAGTTGCTTGCCCTGCTGAGATCATCCTCTATGAGAACTACCTGCCCAAATGATCACCGATCACTATTCGAATGTTCAAGGCAAATATGATCTCCCAAATACATAAGCAGTCCCCAAGTAAGTGTGTTGTCATAAGCTACTGAATTGCTTTCTTTTCTCCCAACACCTTTCTTTGTTTATTTGTTCATTTATCGGTGTATTTTACAGTACTTCTTACTTTGAGACTGGGTCCCACTGAGTTTCACAGGCTAGATGTTAACTTCCAATCTTCCTGCCTCAGCCTCCCTACTACAGCTGGGATTTCAGGCATGCATCACCACTCCCTGGCAACCACTGAGAGTCTACTGTTATTTCTTACACAGCCAGGAAACTAATGCTACGATCTAAACTAGCTCCTCGGGCTCTGTTATTTTGTCTTTTTTTAAAATTAGCCTTATATTTCTACCAGATTTTCTGATGTATTTGCTTATTACACATTTTTTTCAACTATAATGGGCATTATAGTTCATTCTCTCATAAGGGCATTGTGTCCTGGAACAGTGCCTGGCTCATAGCAGGTACCCTATAGGTATTTGTTACATGAATAAATGAAATTCCTTTTATTCTTCCTCCAGGAGCATACAGCAACTTCTTTTGCCTTCTGAAATATGCTTTTTGTTATTTCCTATATGCTACATCTGGAGGTATTAGAATATT
>NDGN011269259.1:0-12152 GCA_002564285.1 Tympanoctomys barrerae | reverse complement strand
TGTTCTTTGTGAAAACGTTTTTCTGTTATAATTGCATCTGTTGCCCTTGAAGCATGTCCCTGAGGAGGGACAGCTATTGATGGTGACGTCCTATTTTTACCTTACAAATGAAATGCTTTTCTCTTGAAGCTGACCATTTGAAAATTTCCTTAAGAATTAAAAATCTTCAAATACGAATTTTCCCTGGCTGATTTTTAGCAAGTATAAACTAAAGAAATCTAGACCTAGACCATGAACTTTAATTTGAATATCAAGAAAATGTGGTTTTCTAACAAAAAATGAGATAACTAAGAATTTATTCACCTTTGAATCCCTATAAAAATCTTTGAAATATAATTATTAGATAAATAATTGAACTATAAAATTTAACTGTTAGGAAGATAAATTATTTTGTTGAGTATTTTTCATTGTGTACTTGGTGTGTTCAGTAAGAAAACCCGTTGGATTCTCTCATATGTTGTCGCATACTGTTCTCACATATGGATCCTGTGTCTAATGAATTCACTGTGTGCCTTCGAATACAGTTGGTTCATTCACCTGCCAGAGTATGCAGTTGGTTTATCTGCTGTTGTCCGAACTGTGGTGTACACAGTCAGCTCTTGCTCACGCTCTGGTGGATGCAGTTGACTTGTGTGCGCACGGCTGCCTGGGGGGTGCACGTCTGGCTGTCTCGCGCCCTGTTGTCCCTGCAGACAGCCTGTGTGAGTGCCTTAATGGGAAAGCCTCGGTCTGCCACAAGCAGACAGTACTTCCCACACATTGCCCTTAGCAATGCCCTCTGCTGGTGGGACGAAGCTGGGGTGAAATGCCTACAGGAAAGGGAAAGACGTTCATGCCAAGTGAACAGGTGTTTGTCTTACAAAGGTTGTTATGCGAAGATTCAGTGTCTCTGCACTCTTCGGTAGCTGTTCCCCTTCCATGACCTGTGCCCAACTGCTCCAGACAGTCCGGTCTAATTGCCCTAAAAGGAGAAATTCAGTACCTGACATTCATTTTTAAGTGATAATGGCAAATTCAATGGTTATGATATCACTAAATACAACATCATTACAAGTTATATTTTTAGAAGTAAATAATGAGGCAGAAGGTTTGCATTAATTCATTTTCCTGGCTATTGGAATCTCCTGTAAAACTGTAGGTGAAGGTCTCTGCCAGGGAATGGGTGGGCCAGGGTCATGAGGCTCAGCAGCAGGCCAGGCCCTTGTCAGTGATGATCTAAGATGGGACAGCTGCTGTGACCTGCGTCCCCCCTGCGTGTTCACATCACTTGGCACTGTCCACAGGGTGGATGTGGTAGCACGTGATAAATAACCAGAAAGTGCTTCAGGACCTGGGCAGCTGGCATCTGCCCTGTGCAGGGCTCCCCCAAGAAGTCCTGATGGTTCTGATACATCAGTGTGAACTGAAATTGTTTACCTAGTTTTTTATAACATCTCTGAAACTGAACTTAGTAAGAGGCGAAAGATTGATATGATCTGAAGAGAAACCAGAGTATGAAACTGAACTTAGGAGCCTGGGTTTTTGGGGGGTTTTTTTTGGGGGGGGCAGAACCGGGGATTGAACTCAGTCCCTTGCGCTTGCTAGGCAAGCACTTATTCTACTGAGCTATCTCCCTGGCCCCCGAAACTGAACTTAGAAATCAAATTAGACTGGGAGGTTGCTGCCTTTCAAGTTTGAAAGCTTATAGTTCATGTGCAAATGTCCTGATTTACTTTTTATTTTCTACTGTTTATTATTTTTTATTCAGAACTCCATGAAATGCGCCACTGAAGGGCATGTGAAATGAGGTGGTTGCAGAAAAGGTACGATGACCACTCTTCACTCATTCCCAACATGGTTGAGTGCAGCAGTCAGGGTTTGCACAGGAATAGATTTAATGAGGACAGAGAAGTTCTGTGATTGTTTTATAATACTTACCGGAAAGTCAGATGGGGAGGAGTGCAGGAGATTGCAGCCATCCCCACGGGGAGAATCCAAGCTCCTCTCACAGTGAGAACAGCCGAGTTCCGATCAGGAAAACCAGAATGATGAGCTTCTGCAGCAACATGCCACCTTCCCTCTAGTTCTCCTTTCGCACTGTTAGCGCCAGTCCTCAGGTGGGTCTTCCTCACCCAAAATCATGCTGACTCAGTTCATGATGGGTGTTCCAGGTTGCCCTTTAGCGAATTCACCACAAGTGTGTAGCGAGTTCTGCGGCAAACTGCATCAGCCTGCGATGGGCTCAGATGACCCACCCTGTACCACTATCTTCCAGGACCCCGAGGCCTTCAGGGGTATTATAGGAGCTGTGGCAGAAAGAAGCAGGTCCACTCCCAGGGTCATGCAGGAACAAGGCATAGCGATGTGGAATGAAAAAGAAGGAAGAGCTTTGAAGTTTCTTTAGCTGCAGTTGTTTAAAGAAACAGAGCACAAGGCTAACATTGGCAAAGAAGAAAGGGTCTGATCCCCCCCCCCTTTTTTTTTTCTTTTTCTTTTTTTTTTTTCTTTGCTAGCGTATTTAGTACTGGCTCAGCACATCCAGGGGCAGGGCCACCGTGGAATATCCCCTCTTTTCAAAGAAACACTTCAGTTGTTGGACCCAGCTCCTGTTTCCTTTTGCTGCCACTGTGTGTGCCAGTCCCTGCCCAGCTGCCTCCTGTAGGCTGGCACTTGGCCCAGCTCTGCGCTGGGGCTGGTTGCCCTCAGGCTGCCCCACTCAGATACAGCGTTAGGCCTGGTCTTCACTTCCACACCTGGCATCCTCACGGTGTTGCTGCTGAGCTTCAGTCCCTCCTCATCTCCAGGAAGCTGCCCCCGAACTCTGCGTATGGGCGCCTTTGTAGCAGCGCTTGATAGATGACCTGTCTTTGCATCTGTCCTTTAGCTCTGTTAGACTGGAGCCACGTTCTTTGTCTTGTCACTCCTAGTTCCTGGCCCAGTGCCTTGTGAAAAGTCGAAATTTCATGGTTATTAACCATATCAGTTAGTGCTTCAGGCCCTGTGGATAATGATAATAAAGACAGGCCCCAGGTATTACTCCTGTGTCTCACTCTATGTCCTGCCTCTGTGTGGTGCTTTGGAGAAGCTGTGATTGTAAATCTCTGGGTTTCTTTGGGGAATCTCCAGAAGTTCTTTCAAGCTTGTGGTTTGCTAGGAATAGGCAGGAGAAGCTGTAGGAAAAAGAAGTGGGTTGTTAAACATAGGTGCAATTTTAGGAGGCATAGTGTGGCTTTGTCCCGGGACCTCTCGCCACCGAGCTGTGGGATAAATCACGGCACAGGTGAGAAGAGTGCCTTCTCCTCCTCCAAAGAAAACACTTCTTTTATTCTCTCAGTGTGGCTGCGTGCTGTTCTCTGGGAGCTGGAAAACTTTAGTCATATTCCTCGCAGAATACCCTCTTAGACTATGCCAGAAGAAAGCCTTCCTTGCTGGCGGTTTCCATGGCAAGTGCTACCCCGTGTTCTGAGGCACACGAACTCCTACCTGGGAAGCACTCTGCTGACCACGTCGCGCTGTTCTGTAGGTGGCCACCCCACACGATGTTATGTAACCCACTGCACCGACGCTACAGTTCCTGGGAGGCAGTCGGGATCACCAGTGGTGTTAAGTTTCTTTCCATATCTGTGTCCGTATAGCCAGTTACTGTTCCTCATACTGCTTCTGCTCCACATTTGTTAAACACATACGAATTGCTGAACCAAGAATTCAGCTTTGCAGCAGCTAGCAACAAGCTACCTTCTGTCTCCTTAGAAACAGAGTCGTAGCTATGGTCTCTAATTTCAATTCCAGCTCTCTAGTGAAGCTCAGGCAAGCGTGGAGACTGATGGGTCTTGTATGTGCATTCTTGGAAACTCTGGTGATCTTGATGCAAAGTCTGGAGGCTATCGCCTGATTCGTAATGCATCTGTCAGGAGCGCCCTTGTCTGTGCTTGAATCTCCTTCTACCTCAACTGAACAGTTCTTACTAGGCACATCTTCCCTTTCCCCTTTCTGATTTCAAATACCTTCTCTTTGTTCTGTAAGAATGTGTCACTTGAAAGAAGTAAACTGGCGTATGGTTGTCAGGATGATTCTCCCTGAGTCGACACCCCAGCCCATTGGTAGCTGTGGCTTCAGTGGAGGTCGCCTGAGGGAAAGTGCCCAGCTCTGTGTGCAGGTGCCAGGCCAAGCCCGAGAACCCCTACACAGGACAGGAACCTGGACTCTTTAGGCGAGGAAAAGTCTTTAGGAAATAGGACCCTTCTTTTTCTATATGCTTTAATCTTTGATATTTTTTTTTCCTAAAAAGAATTTTGTTTTTCTTAACCACAAAATTCTTTATGTATATTTTTAAAAAAATTTTAATCTTTTATATATTTGGTACGAGGTCTCGCTTTACATCTCTGACTCATAGTGAGTCTCAGCCTCCCCAGTGCGGGGGTTATAGGCATGTGCCACCACATGTGGTTTCGGTGGCCAGAACAGAATACCTGGGGTTCCAGTGCCAATATAGCATGTAGTACCAAGCATTGAACCTGGGTCCCCGCACTTGCCTGGCAGGTGCTTAGACCGCCGAGCTATCACTTCAGCCCCATTGACCACAAAATTTCTAATTAAAGAAAAAACAGGCATAACAGAAAATGGATAGGAAGTATAATGTCATCTCAGGGAACTAGACAGTTTTTAATAAACATTTACTAAAGTCTCTGCTTGTTCTTACATGTATACATATGCAGATTTTATGCCACTAACACATTCTATCTACTACCCTATAAACTGTGTGTTATAAAGGCTTTTCCTCTTTTTTTGCTGTACCGGGGATTGAACTCAGGACCTTGCACTTTTTAGGCGGTGCTTATTCTACTGAGCCTATCTCCCAGCCTAAGGCTTTTCCATTTTAGTGTATATAGATATATCATTTTCCAGAAAGAATAAAAATTTTTTCAGAACAATTTGGTCTGTAACTCTCCATGCTTCCCCCATTGATAAAGCTCCAGAATTTCTGTAGTGTTCTGTTAGCACCTTTGTACATAAATATCATTGTATATGCATGTGTATTTCATGTATCTTTGTACATATGGGTCCGATCAATTCCTGAAGTTAAATTCTTAAAAATGGAAATAGGTTTATACATTTTAGGACTTTTCTGTTGTTTTTTTTTTAGGACAGGATCTTCAGGGTCTCACTGCATAGATCAGACTCGTAATGATCCTCCTGTTGAGAGCCTCCCAAGTGCTGGGATTACAGGCACATGCCACCATGCCCAGTCTCAGTTGCCATCTCAGTGCGCCCCTGGGGTGGGGCTGGCACAGCAGGCCTGGGGATCAAGCCCCAGCCCCTGTGCCTGCTTGCAGGTGCTTCAATCCGCTGAGCTATTTGGCTGGCCAAGGACATGTTACTTAGGGCCTTTCTGATGGACGTCCTAATTCATATTCCTAGTCTGTAATCTCACATTCATTTTGATACTCCCCAGCTCTGGAATTAAAGGTGCGTGCTACCACACCCAGACTCTATAGCTGGCCCGGCCCGCCCTGGGGACGGGCTTCTCTTGGCATGTAGTGCCAGGGACTAAACCGCGGTCCCTGCGCTTTGCCTAAGCAGGTGCATTACCAGCTGAGCTATCTCGCCGGCCCGCTCTTCAGTTTTTATATGAGAAAAATCTTGTGTCGGGGCAACTTTCTAAGCCTAACAGGTATAGCTTACAAGTTTGACGATGAAGAAACTTAAAATTTCTTTATAGCAAAGGACACTAAATGAAATGGAGAAACAAAAGACCCAAACACAAGCAATATTTGCACATTACTTGGCAGATAAGTTAATTTTTCAAAACTATAGCAGTGTATTTCAAATCAGTAAGAAAAAAACTGTTGCCCCAGAGCCAGATTGAAACAGCACTCCTGAAAGGAAAATAAGAACGCCTGTGATGGCGAGCACATAAAGCGCCCTTCTGTGACGCCTTACATATTTCACACGAAGCATCTGACCCATCTGGAGTGTATTTTGTTAGGGAAAACAAGGCTAGATCTTTTTTTAAAGTACACTTACCTTTTCTGATCAGTAACTTCTCTTGTTTCCTCTGTACTTCCGTCAGCAAACTTAGACGGCATCTTTATGGGAACGAGCACCTTGCCCTGCTCTTGTCGCACTCTTGACCCTCCCCTGCTCCGACAGCTGCCCTGTGGTCTTTGAGGCTGTTTGGGCTCCCTGGCAGGACCTTGCTGCCTGTCCTGTCAATCACAGTGTTAAATGCTGGCTGATGGGACGACAGTAGTGCGCCACAGTGCTCAAGTGTCGCAGAGCCAGTACTGCCAAGATGAAGTCGGAGCCCGGCCCGGGTGCCGCCTGCCTACACCTGGGCTTCCCAGGCTGCCTTTCTTCTTGTTTCTTCAGAGGAGCCCCACTGTTTTCGGTAACCATTATGTCACCACTCCGTAAGCCAGTTATTAGCTAGCAGAAGTCCCTGAGGGTTCTGTATGAGGCTCTCCAGTGTTCACCTCCCTGCAGCAAGTGGTGCTCGCCTGCATTGCTGTTGGCCCACACTTCATGAGCCTCTGGTGGACACCAGAGAGTGGTGGGCTGATCACTTGTCACGCTGTTTCCAGGTCCAGGCTCACAAGTGTGCAGCAACAGCACAGTGCTGGGACTTGCTTGGCCCCCTTTGTCCATGCTCACCCTGAGGCCTGCCACACTGGCTCCTGCTCTCTGTTGAAATGGACGGGACAGAATCAGCAGCGCTTTTCCTGCTGTGCAGCCGTGTTGCCTTACAGCCCAGACAGCACCCACCTGCAGCCCTCCCAGATCCCTGCCCCGGTGTGCATGGTGCCTAGCAGGATAATGACCCTCCATGGAAGGCCTGGGAAAGCTGTGTGAGCAACTCCTGATTTTTCTGAGAGTGCTACAGGGAGCAAGGCCAGCTGTGTGGAAACTCGTCAGCCTGTCCTTCGTGGAGCTGCATGTCCCTGTTGTCTTCGTTCATGTGTGTTTCAATCATGGCACATACCCATAATCGTACGCCTGCCTCTCAAGCGCTGGCCACCTGGCTCCCTAGCACTATCCCCAGGTGTAGGGGTAGTGGGTCCCACACAGGGTGTCCCTGGTGCTGCTGTAGCAGCCATGCAGGGACCTCCAGTTAGTGTGTCCTTCAGCAGTAAGAACACAGCAGACCCAGCTGGGATGAGCCAAGGGAAGAGAGTCGGAGGTCCTATCCTGTGGGTCTTGGGGTGCCAAGCCAGATCTGCTGTGGTCCTCACTCCCTTGCATGAGCCCCCTGCCAAGCCTCTCCATGTGAGGCCCAGTCCAGCCTGCTGGTGCAGCCTGGCTGTGGTCAGGGCTCGTCATCTCTCCTTCCGTGGTCCTATGTGTGAGCTCGTCGCTGCCTTCTCACCTGCCTGAACAGCTCCCACCCACCCTGTGTCACTGAGGATCCCTGCTGCCAATCACTTACTGCCAGGTTAGCCCTGCGGTGCCAGCTTGTGCAGCCCAGGAAGGCCTGGGTGTCCACTCTGCCTTCATCTGTAGCCTCAGCCAGCCAGGAGATCAGCTCGTCTCAGACACGCGGGCTTGCCATCCCTCCCCAGCCAGCCCGCAGCACGTAGCCAGGCCCTACACTGCACTTCCTGCTTCCTTGGATCTCTGCTTGGGCCCTGCCTGGGCAGGCCCAGCACCAGCACCCAGTCGAGATCTGTCTTCCCAACTAGCCATCTTTGCCCTCTCTCCTGCAAACAGAAACCGCCTTTGCCTTCCCTGTGTGATGTGTGTTGGCCTGTCCTCTTTAGGCCTCGGCTTCCTTGTCTCTGCAATGGAAGGCAGTGTCTTCCACTAGCAGACTTAGTATTGGTTGTGCCAATCAAATGAGTTTATGGTGACACTTGTGCAGAGACGTGAGCGTGTCCAGCTTGTCACTCCTCGGGGGCCCTAACCCAGTGCCTGCTGGGACTGCATCTTAAGTCAGCATTTGGTCAACTGAGTTGAATAATTATTTATACAAACGTCCTGTAAGGCAGGCGTCAGCACTGTCAGCACTTCCCATCTCATAATCACAGGGGTGCTTGACTGCATGACACGGTCATTATCTTCAGATAAAGCCTCAGAGTCATTGAATGCAGGTCATTCGTGTGAGAGCTGTTGTGGTCATTATTCTGGTAGCAAGTGCCAGTTAAAGTGGGTACTAACTTACTGGCTTTCAGAAGCACAAAATCAGTGCACAGTTCCCATGTGCATTCTGTGAGAGTTCGACGTTTGTCCTTTAAATGCATTTTGACAGAATCAGGCCTTCGTTCTGAGGCATGTAGTTTTCAGCTCATATTGATGTTGTCCTGGCCAGGGCTCAGCTTTTGTCTTCACTGAAGCGGGCCTGAGCCGTGGCTGCATTTAGTGGTGGCTCGGGGCATAGCTCACTTGAGCACCAAGGTGGGATTCTCACCAGGTAGAGTCAGGTCCGGGAGTCCTGGGCTGCTCTGGCCACGTTCCCACATCACACTCTTTCAGATGCGCCAGTTTTCCATTGAAGTGAGACAAAACGCTCAACTCTGTCGCAGCTGGTGCCTCCTGGTACCCTTCCAGCCACTGGCCTCAGCCACTTCTCTGGGCACCTGTCTGTCCACAGAACATCTAGTAGTTTGAGTAAATAGAAGGTCATAGACGGAGACCCACAAATGAGGGCTGAGTGCGGGCTGCAGTGGGGGCAGTAGAGCGCAGTGGAGAATGTGCTGAAACCAGGGCGCTCCCGCCTTGCTTACTGACCTGTCAGTTGGGTCTTATTTTTTTCCTCTTTACAATGAGGGGCTTGAGTTTGAAGTTTCTAAATTCTTTTGCACTTTTAAGGTTCAGTGGATTTAGATTTCCTGGAACCAGTTGCCAGGTGCGGTGATGCTGAGCACAACCAATTGACTAGTGTTAATTCGAAGAGCATGTTGGATCCCAGGTCACCAGTCAGCAATGATGTGGAAACAGTTGCTCACTTTCACAAAACTGACTAATAATATTGACAAACAGAGGTGCTTTCCCGGGAGAGTATGTATCTGGGAAAATTAGGAGGAGGTAAAAAAAAAAAAGTCACTAGAGTGAGAAGTAAAAGAGCAAGAGCGAACAAGGCAGAGTGGTGGTGCAAAGGCCGGTGTGGCAGGCCAGGCCGTGCCCGCTGAACAAAGCTGGTGGTAGGAGACCTATGGGGGACCTAGGAAAGCCCTGGGGCAGGACCACGCAGGCTCACTCTTCCCTGTGTATCGCCATCCCCTGGCAGGTTGTAGGGGCGAGGAAACACTCAGAGGGAAGACCGCCTCGCTGGACACTTCCCTTCTGCAGGCGCGGAGCGTGGCGTAGTGCTCCAGGAGCGCCATCTGGTGATCAGCCCATTCCTGGGAGTCACACTTCGTGAGCTAGGAGGCTTATGTCATCCTCTCGTATCACAAGAATACAAACTTGGTGACTGGTTACACATGTACAGAATCGTTGCTATCAGTACCCTTTTCTTACTATTATAAATTATCCTTGAAATGTGGAAGGAAAAACCTTACAGCAACATCAGTCCTATCAGAAACGAGAAAATGTGTCTGACTGCCACACCCTGAAACAGAAGCAGGCTTTGAGCTGTGAATGTGAGTTTCATTATATGCCATGTGCAGTCCGTTCTTAATCTTGAGGCAATAGCAGCATACCAAAACAGTAGTATTCCTAGGACCAGCCACTGTGAACCATTGTTTGGCAGTAACCCAAGTTAGCAGACCTCTTCGGGTACCAGGAAACTCAACATGCTCAGATGGCCTTACACCCACTTCCACCACGTGGCTCTCCCAGGTGGCTCTCCCGCCTACCTTGGTTCATGGCCCTGGACACCAAAGAATCTTAGGCCTCACTGCTATTTTGGGTTATAGAAACCACTGGCTATGTGATTTAGATTAACTCATTT
The DNA here is from genome assembly GCA_002564285.1 of Tympanoctomys barrerae. Lineage (NCBI taxonomy): Eukaryota > Metazoa > Chordata > Mammalia > Rodentia > Octodontidae > Tympanoctomys > Tympanoctomys barrerae. The sequence goes on along the minus strand of NDGN011269259.1, from coordinate 2,287 downwards.
TTAATTGTTTTTATTAGTACCTGTTTGCATTACATATTAACTACACTTCATGGTAAGTTGGTCTATCACCATATAGAGGACGAATTCATTAACATATCAAGGGTTCTTAGTTATATGTTCTAAGGACCTCAGTTCCTAACTTCACCCTAATTGAGAGAGAGAAATTCTGGATAAGAGAGTATCATTTTGGGGTTGGGAAGATAGCTCGGTGGCCTAAGTACCTGCCCGGCGCACACAAGGACCCAGGTTCAATCCCCAGTACCGCATGCCATGCCGGCCCTGGAACCCCTGGGCACACTGTCACAGCTCCCAAACCAGGCATGTCAGAGCTGCATAGCGAGACGCTGTACCAAATGTATAAGTAAATAAATATGTAAATATATAAATAAAAGAAATACTTTTAAAAAGAGTACCTTTTGGTGATGGGAATTTTAAGGGTAACTCTGATGATCAGTAGAGCTAACGTGGACCTTTTGCGCATATTTCTGAAGGTAAGCAAGCAGCGTTTGCCTTTGACTTTCAGAGTGCAAGGGGTTATCCCCTGATTGCTCTCTTCATGTTGCCAGTTCTAAATCCAAGTTATTTATTGAGAACCTCATGTGTCAAATGCTGGAGAGAGAAAATTGCCTGCAACAAGATCCTTATTCACAGAGACCTGACAGGTCAGTAAGGGAGGAGAAAAAAAACACAGACTTTACCATGAAGTGACATGAGCCATGTGCTGTGGGAACACAGAGGGTCGTACAGAGGTTTTGTGAAAGACTCTGAAATTTGAACTGGTGCTTGATGGGATTTAGAAAAAGTATAAGAGGGAGGACTGGGTTGTAGGCAAAACGAGCAATTAATTGTGCAAGATTATTTTGTTTGAGATGAAGAACATGGCAAGAGTCCCATGTCTTTGTGAATTACTTCCTTTATTAGGAGCTTATTCTGTATATGATCCAGCAACCAGCTGTATTCCTCTTACGTAAAACTTTCAGTAGTCCATGTTTGCAGGACGTAGTACTACGTTTGCCGTGGGAAGTCGGTTCATGGACATGAGGCATCCCGGTTTTTCTGTGTCCTTTTCCTCTCCCCCTCCCTGCTCCTCCTCCAGTTCCAGGTGACCCTTCCCATCTGCAAAAGGTCTATTTCTGTTTCCCTGTTACTTGTCTTTTGTTTTGCTCTGTAATGTATTTATACTTTGAGTTTCTCATATAAAAGAATTCATGTGATATTTAAACTCATGTATCTGTCAGTTTTACTTAATATGAATATGATGTTCTCAAGATGCATCCATTTCCTGCAGATGACTCAAGTTTATCTCTCTTTGGGGCAGAGTAGTGCTCCTCTGTGAGTAAGCGCCTCATTGTCTTTATCCATTCATCTGTTGACATGCACGTATTCCCCAGATTCAGCTGTTGTGAATTGTGCTGCTAGAAACATGGGTGTGCTGGGCCTGTGTCCGAGGTCTTCAACTCTTCTGGGAAGATACCTGTCAGGGTAAAGGGAAAGGCATAACGCTCATGCCTAGGAGTGATGGACTGGTCTTGGCACCACGTTAAGATTTAATATGGAAGAAGGCGATGGATCATTATGCTGTTTTTATGTTGTGCATGTCATACATCATAAACATACAGGACTGGCTTTTTCTTAAAATGCAAAGCCATCAGTGAGAAAAATACACATATAACTTCCATTACTGCCTAAAATGTCCCCATCACGTGCCCCTCTGCCCAGAGATTGAGGGAGGGGAATGAACGTGTAGAGACGGAGGCAGCTTGGTGCACGTACCTCTCTGCATGGTGAATGTGATCGTTATGTCCTACAAACGCGGACTACCAACAGAGATACGAAGTCTTTCAAAGAGTAAGCATGAAGAGCGTCCCTGGAACTCTGCAGCACTCCTTCAGCCTGCTGCTCAAAGCCCCGATCTGCCTTGCTGTCATCCGATCCCTGGGCCTGCAGCTGGCTTTAGCCAGCCAGGAGCACTTACTGTTCCTCACACCTGAGTTGGGGCAGCTGCTCAGTCAAAGTGGTCTTAAAATCCAGGACCTGCCCTGGCAGTGTTCTTTCCATACATCTGCATGCTGTTCCCCTCAGCCTACTACTAGTTTTCAAAATCAGCCTCTCTCTGAAATAATTAGATATTCTTAGAACCTACACAGCATCAATACCTTCTACATAGGAAATGGACATGCAGTTATTTAGAACTGATTTTTAAGCTCCTGACTTAATTCCAGTATCCGAGGAATACAGTACTGTTATTTGCAGTACCCAGGGCTGTGCTGTTCTTACCTGCAGTACC
>NDGN011269237.1:0-13422 GCA_002564285.1 Tympanoctomys barrerae | reverse complement strand
TGTGTCTTGCTGTCTCTCTGTCTATGTCTCTCTCTCTCTCTCTCTCTCTCTCTTGTACTGGGACTCAAACTTACGAACTTGTGCTTGCCAGGCAGGCTCTGTGCTGCTGAGCTATAACCCTGGCCCCAACACCTGATAAACAGTACCTCAGCTAAATGAAAAGGTCAATACCATTATCCATGAGTCACATTGATAGTATTCAGTCTTGATAGGATATAATGCAAAGGGTAATTTTCCTCCGTGGTGTTCCTCTCATGATTCCAGTCTCATTCCAAGAAGAACTTCAGACAATTTGCAACAGTGAGACATCCTCTAAAATGTAATGTGGCACTCTGGTTGGAACTGTGAGGATCAGAAATAAGAAAATTGCATAAAATCAAAGAAGTTTGAGCAACATACGGAGTTTAGTTAGTGATAACAGATCAACCATTAGTCCACTAGTTATCTCAAAGGTACTGTACTACCGTAAGTTGTTAATATATAGAGAAAATTAGGAGTGGGGTGTATAGAAACACTCTATTCTACTTCAGTATACCAAAACCATTCTTCTATAAATCAAAACCATTCTAAAAATGGTCTTTTGAACAATGTAATGGTGATTTGACTATAAGGGAATGGTTATATTTTAAGATAGCTGTAAAAATTTCATTGGAAATTATCTGTCAATTCTATTGGTAAGAAGGTTATAAACATTGTTATGTAGTTTGTTTGCTATATGCATACTTTAAAGAATACTGCTATGGGCTGGGGAGATGGCTCAGTGGAATAAGCGTTTCCATGACAAGTGCAAGGGCCTGAATTCAATCCTTGGTTCCAGAAAAAAAAAAAAGTGCTAAATTTGAGCTTTCAATTGGAGATTTTTGAAAATAATGATGTAATTTTCCCATCCAAGTTCTGCACTGCAGAATTACATTCATATTTGCCTTTGATACAGATTAAGAATCACCTGCTCTATGTTAATATTAATGATTTAATTTTATAAAGTAAACCTCCCAGAGAATAACCCAGTTCTTCTAGCTTCTAATAAATGTGTATTCAAGAGCCTAAATTCTAGGCTTTGTTGGAACTCTGTTAGGTAAAGTACCTTGTAGTTTTGGAGTTGATAAACAGGATGGGAGAGCTTCATTCAGGGAAGGTGATTCCATGACTTTATACCATTGCACTCTTTAGGCTACTGCCCAGATTCCCAGGACCAAGCTGGTCTGGATCTGAGGGATGGGCAATTCCAAGGATAAGTTAAATAAGGAAACACTACCCCCGCAGAATTCTAGTGTCAAGGAACCTCCCTACTTGGAAATGACTCAAACCTTGGTTCTGCTGCGAAAGAGACCAAATCCTAGGCCTTTTATTCTGTAAACACCCAACCCCCAAACTGTTGATCTGGTCAATGATATTGAAAAAAACACAGAGAGGGAGAGAGAGGGGAAGAGAAAAAGACAGAATACGGTCTTATTAATAATAATTAGTGCTAATTTGAAGAGGGCGAGAAATGGCTTATATGCGTATAAGCTTTCTTTAATAAAGCAGAATCTGATAAATCCTTTAAGAAATACAGCCATCTGTTAATATGGGTTCTGCCTCTTGGTTTCGAAATGTTATAGCTGTCACCAGAGCAGTCTGCCCAATTGGGGGTGGGGGAGCAGACAAGGGGAAAGGAGACTGAGGGGTGTTAGAACGAACATGGGCTCACTCATACACAACGAAGCAGCCACGGAATCCTGCGGTAGCGCTGTTCTGTTTCGTTGGGTACCTGCTTAGATAATTCCACTTTTCCAGTCCTTTGGGAGATTCCCCTATTACGTAGGTGAGAAAGCTGGAGGTCTCAGCTTTCATGACTGGGAGTGGTTTGGCTGTATGCAGGTACCCAAGTCTTACAGGGGGGGATGGAGCGTGCTAAGAAGGGTCTCATACAGACTGATTGACATTGTAAAAATATTGTTTGAGTATTTGAATATTTATGTCAAAAGATAATCATTGCTCTCCACCTCGGGCGAAATGAACAATACTGACGGGGAAGGCAAGAGGGTGGGAAATCCACAGCGTGGAATGGAGCTGTCCATGCAGCCCGGGTGACAGGGGAGATCTTGGAGGAAAGACGGGCTGCGGAGGAAGTCTCTGCAGCTGTCCTCCTTGAGTCCGTAGCCCAAGAAATGCTGCATCTGTAAAAGCGTGAATAGAAAACAAACCTAGAGCCTGGAGGGGCCGCGTTAGTGGGGCGCAGTGGCCAGGTGCCCCTCGCCGCCGCCTGCAGACGTCCCTCTCCCCCCGCGGCTCGCGCGGAATGTGGTGATCCGGCGGGGATGACTTCATGCGGCTGGAGCTCGGCGGCGGGAGCGGCAGCTGCAACTAGCAGGTGGGGTGGGGGCCGGCGGAGCTGACCGCGCGCTCGGCCCAGCGGCGGGACTGCGGCCCGGGCTTGCGGACGCCCGGGACACGCACGGACTCGATCGGGGAAGGTAAGCAGCCCGGCCACGATTAGCCTTGGCCACACTGCGCGGTGCTTTCCGCTCTGTTAATAATGGGGTTTGCAGCAGAATGGGAAGAAAGGGGATAGCCACGCTGTGCTCTGCCTTGGGCAAAGGAGCAACAACTGGGACTGAAATGTTAATCGGCCAAGTGCTGGAGATCCAAGGAGCAGTGCTTCTGAGCAAACAAAGAAAGCGCTCAGCCACTATATTCTTTGAAAGGTGATAAACCATTTCAGTGCCAGATTCACTTAGACACTGAAGAGGATTCCAAATGTAAAATTAGACTTGCCTTTTTACCTTTCTGAGTTCTCAGCCTACCACCGAATTATTTTCTGGTTTTGGACCAGCAGGTCTCCAGCAGCAATCTGGGGGAAGTATTTAGAAATCTTCCATCTCTTTGTATCGTCCTGGGTCTTCTATCTTCCCAGTTTATCCTATTAGGTCAGTGCTCAACTGAGCCTTTAGAAAGAGTCCCTAGGCGGGAGGAGAAACTTCTCTATCTCCTGGAATCAAGACTGCTTCTCCTTCACTTGTCGTCATCTCTGTCAATCTTTTATTTCATTCATGTTTTTCAGAGATGCTTTACATATTCCCTGGCCAACTCTTGTCAGCTCTTGTCAGTGGCCTCAGTTCCATGAATGATTTCGTCAAGGTCCCAGAAAGGGCATTGCTCTACCCAGGTTTCCTATTCACTCTTCCTCTCTATACCATTGCCCGTGTCCTTTCCACAAATACGTGCATTGGTATATTCTGCTCTTAGCCAGTACAGGCATGGTTTCCCATAACTCTCTTCCTTGAAGTCACTCTGGCTTACTACCAGAAGGCTTGCGAGGATAAACAGAATACATTTGAGTGTAAAGCCTGCTCCCCACACATAGACAAAGGTGGAAGTAAAAATGTGAATGCCAATCTATTCAGTTGTTCTTGATGCAATTTTTACCCAGCTGGATTGTGAGACCTTTAGCTGTTAGGATTTAGGGCAAGTGCTCAGAAAGCAAGGAGTGTATTTGTCCTAGGTTTATGCAAAACCTCAAAAGTTTGAGAGCCCAATCTAAATCTCAGATTATTTGAATATCTTTAAGTCCGCCTACCTGTTAACAGGTTTGTACCACTTGTTTTAGCATTTCCCCCCACAACTCCTTGCTACTGAGCTCAAGTGTTTCTTGTTTTCACCTAGGGATGTACATTTGAGTGATATATTGTGGAATGGATAAGATGGCTGTTATGGAGATGGCAAAAATGTCAATTCACAAACAGAGAAAAGCTACCATAAGCCAGACTGTGGGGTGTCTGTGTGCCAGCACTTGATTTAAAATAGGATCTGTTACCTTTAAATTTGAAATTAGAGAGATTCTGATTCCATAACCTTGCAATTTTATTTTAGCAAATTAAACTAGATCTATGTAAAAAGGGCCATATTTTATAGTAAAGAATTAAACCTCACTTACCTTCCTTTCTCAATATTGCATTTTGACAAAGATAGTGGCTTAAAAATCATGTCAAACCTATTATATATTGAATATTCTAACATTTAATATTTCATTTTATATATTTTATTGTGGATTATCTTCTTGCAAAATATACTTTAAAACCATTAAAACTTGTTTCTTTGTCTCTATCATCAGTATGTGAGGTAGAGGGAGTGGAGGAGGTGAACAAACCCACTACAAATTAACCAACTCCAGAAGCTGTCTTCTAGGACCTTGAAGCAGTCCAGATCCTTTCTAAAAATATATATTATTAGAATTTAATGTTATGCTATATTATATGTTGAACATGACTTGAATTTGAAACACCTAATTTTTGTGACAGACACAGCAATTAAGAGCTAAATAGTAAAAGATCAAAAGTAAAACCTTCTACTCTGTTACCTTTTCTTTCTAACATTAAATACTGAACCACATAAATGATCATTTTTAAAAAGCAGCAAATATTAATAAATCATCCTTGTTAATAAATTAACTCTGGGTATATAAAATAAAGGTCATATAATTGATTTTTTTGTGGAACCAGGGATTGAATTGATCTTATAAGTACAGTAAAATTTGTAATTTGAGTAATCTTTGTGTTGAAGAGCAGGGTATAAGAATATCAAAATAAAGGTTAGAAATTGATAGTGTCTCACGTTAGGTTGCTGAAGAAAATTACTTCCTTGAGGAGAAATAGGGTGAGAATAAGAAGACTAGTGATACCCAAGCTGGCATAATACCTGCCAGTGATTCTACAGGTAAGATCAATCCATTAAATTATTTATTGGAGTTGTGGAAACCTAGAAAGAAAGGAAGGTCATTAGAAATTTTAATATTCATGTTGATACAACTGAAACAATAAATTCAAGGAATTTCTGATTAATGGTTTTGAATAATGTTTTGAATGCATAGATCTAAGCAGAAGTTTGGTTAATTTTTTGACTGAAATTGACTTCATTTCTTTTTCTTTAAATATTTCTCAAGGAAATGAAACATTAATTGGTTCGTATTTAAAATGGAAAATGAAACTATGCATGATTAGATATTAAAAGAGCTCTGGATATTTCTGTAGGTTTGACAAGATAAAATTGAAGTCAGTGGATTGCTGAGTAAAAAAAATCACATGAAAAATATTGTCTGGTGGGTAGTCAATGATCTCTGCAAGCTAGTGGGTATAAATTTTGGAGTAAACTTTGGTGTCTTATGGCAAGAGAGCTTTTTATGATGCTGCATTCCTACTATTAGCTAAGTTGAAATAGTTTTACTTAGAGATTTTGAAAAATGAAGGAAAAAGTACAAATAATGGTACAGTTAAAGAAAAATATCATTTCTATTCAATCAGTGCTTTCAGTGAAAATGGATAGAGAAAATGTACTATGTTGAAAGCTGCCAATGACCTTTTCTTAGCTGTCAAATTTCTTTTTTTATCAAGTTTCTGTAATATTTCACCCTGTTCAGTATTAAGTAATATGGATAAGGAAATGTGATATCTCTTGATCTAGTTTCCTCCGATCTTACAGTTCTCCATTAATAGCCTAAGCCAAGTAGTATTTATTTCCAGTTTGCCTCATCCTGCTATATACTAAATCCTTACTCACACCTAATACTACATCTTCCATGGAATTTTTCATGTACCCACTTTTTTTCTCTGGTCAGATATGCATGCTTCTCTGTTATCTAAGTTTCTGCAGCTCTTCCAATGTTGGTTCATTCTTTCATATTTATGCTTTGTCTACTGTTTTAACATAGTTCTAAGAGAGAAGAGTCAGGAACTGACAACTTTCTACTTCTTGCAATTCGTAGTACAGTGCAAATGGATTGCAGATTAGTCATAGGGCAACTTGATTTCAGTAAAGAAATGAGTTATTTCCCATACTTATCCACCTACCCTTCCACACCACATGAGTTTGGCTTTTTAAGATCTGCAAATAAACTAATTCAGTTTTTTTTACAACTTTGTAAAAATGTAAATGTAGTAAGAGTACAGTCAAATAATTAATGATATTCATAAAAATTGTGTGTTTACATGCATTTTAATGTGCATTTGTTCATATATATTAGAAGCATGGTAAGCGTAACAAAATAAAAAAGTGATACATTCATATACTTGCATTTGAAACAAAAAAGACATCATATGTATGAGTACATATCTTTTTTCAAAATATTCCACTGAGGACTTTGATCTGTGATATCTCATGTAATTATTATACTTTATGTTGATAATACACTAAGAAATCGAGGCTCAGAGCTGTTACCTAATGGCACAGCTTCGTTCTGCATTACTACACTGTTTTTTGAAGTGCAACACTGAAGTGAAGCATGTTACAAACAGAAGTCATCATAGCAATTTAGTTGTTTTGTGATTAATCTTTTTAATGCTTTTTAAACTTCTGGCTGTGGACATCTCCTTTGATAATACAGCGAAAGCTATGCATCCTCTCCCCAAGGAAACATGTGTACACACGCATGCATATGATTTTACATACACAGATGCATATGATTTTACATACAACTGTAGATGTATATAGATCCATTAAAAATATCCTCTGAAGGGTTAAATACAGTCCACTTTGAATGCTCTAACCATATGTGTCTTTTATTAGCCTGTACACTTCCTGTATTTGGTGTAAAGTTCTGTTTGTTTCTCTGCTTTAGGACATGAAGTGAGAGCTCTTCATTAGCACTGATACAACAGCTAAGACAACGTCACACTGGAAGTGCTAGTGAGAGTAGCGACACAGACAACCTTGATTCATGGAAAAGCCATCATAAGGGAGCTTCAAACATTACATATTCCAAGTGATTTATTTAGGGTTTTCAAATTAAAAGCATTTTTATAAAACCAGACAGTTCTCAGATATAAGAGGACTGTATTACCAAATATACAGATGAATATTGCTAGTAGTTGACTGGTGTAGTCTACACCAAAATCTGTAAATTTCTCTCTGCCTCAGAGTTACTGTTTATTTCTGGCAATGCTGTCTGTCATAGTATATTTGCTTTTGCCAGGTTAAGGAAAGAATGACAAGTTATGTTCATCTAGCCCAGGTTCTAAAACAATTCTCAGCCTACAGAGCTACACATCATCTTAGATTCATGAAAGTCATTCTTCACTGATATTTAAGAGAGTTGTACTAGATAGCACGGTCCCTGCTGATGCTAATGTTCAAAAGATGTGTCAAGAATAACATTGTTTTTTTTTTAAAGAAAATCTCAGCTATTGCTTACATTGCTCAAAATCTATTTTCCTGTAGCTGAAATAGAATAATCATGTAAGCTGCTGAAAATGTGAGGTTTTATGAAAGCAACATGATGTACCCCATATGAGGTACATGTGTTCTTTATTTTATAATTTTGAAACATTTTTAATGGCCAAATATCCATATACTTCGGGAAATCCAAATGTATATTTTACATGTCTGTGGTTAATGTATATGTTAATTTAAATATAAATATAAACATATACATTACCAATTAATTTATAATTCATTAGTATTAAATACATTCATAGTGCTGTACACTATTGTAATATCTATTTTCAGAACTCTTTTTTGTTTGTTTGTTTGTTTTTGCGGAACTGAAGATTGAACTCAGGCCCTTGCGCTTATCAGGCAAGTGCTTATTCTACTGAGCCATCTCCCTGGCCCCCAACCATCACCTTGGCCCCACCATTTTCAGAGCTTTCTCATCATTCCTAAACAAGTATTCTGTACCTGTTAAACAATATCCTATCATGTTTTGTGCCCTCTAGTCCCTGGTAAACTCTATTCTTTCTTATGTAAGAGGAATCATATGATAACTATCTTTTTATATCAGGCTTCTTATATTTAGCACAAAGTTTTTAAAGTTATCCACATTGTAGCACATATCAGAATTTCATTTTAAGGCTGACTACTATTCTAAATATGTTTCACATATAATATTTTGTTGCAAAATAGTCACAGTATTTATCTTTTGATGACATCAGAAATGTCTACCATACTCTAATGTACAATAAGTATGCCATAAGTCAAAATCCACTGGGGCCATGGAGTGGAATAAACGCTTCCCCGGCAAGTGCAAGGGCCTGAGTTCAATCCCTGGTTCCAAAAAAAAAAAAAATCCACTGAAAAAAGTTTATTAAACTTAAAACTGTTTTGTGCTAGCAAGCTATGTGGTAATGGTCATACTTGCATATGTGTCTTTCATACTGATAATTTTACTTTTGATGGAAGGATGCTTGGAGTGGTTCTGTGGAATTAAAGATAATGCACAAATATTTCTATTTTAATATGTACAAAGCTTTAAACATCAGTCTTCAGCAGGCAGAATTTCTATATATGATGAAAATACTTTGAATTCTTTTTTAAAAGTGCAAGTAATATTGTATAAGGAAATCTATTTAACATGATCTGAACAAGGTAATATTCCCATTTATTGTCATTTCCATTTCATGAATGCAAAATAATCTATATGTTATTGAATAAAAATAATGTCTATGTTATTGAAATATTTCAATTCAAAGTATTACAAAATACATCACAGATGTCAGTCAAGTTTAAGAACAAGAATGTAGAAATGTAAAACATTTATAGCTGTTTTTCTGTTTCTTCATTTTTTTAAGCTTCAGCATTGGGATATTTCTCTAGCTAAATCTAAATTTTGGTCTATTTTTAGTTCAATTTAATATACTTGTATTATGGTCCTTTTTTTATTCTGTTGTTTACTTAGATTCTTTTTATAAGGATGTATTTGTTTATTTGATAGAGGGTCTCACTATACAACTTGGATTCATAGTGTTCCTACTGTCTCAGCCTCCCCAGTGCTGGAATTACACGTGGGGCTGGCACGGCATGCAGCACCAGGGATCTGTTTAGACTGCTGAGCTATCTCCCCAGCCCACTTAGATTATTTTTAAAACGTCCTTTTAAATTTATTATGAAAGAGAGTAATTTACAGCCAATAGTAAGAGTGTCTTATTTAAGCTAAAATACAGAGTATGTGGAATGTGTGAAATATAAACAAGACTCATTGAGACAGCTGTTCTCCGAAGCAATGTGTCTTGATTGTGCTTCTGTCAGAGGAGGATGAGAAACCTTACTGGAAAGTGTATCATGTTTTTTTTATTAGACATTAAATATGAAAAGAACAAGGATGAAGTAATATGTCTTATACTATAAGAAGCTACTTAAAACTAAAGGATTATACGATTATTCATTCAAGTGGAATAAGCACATTATACAATGCAGTTGACACTAGATATGTTGCAAAAATATTTTAAGGTATGTTTATTTGATGGTCTAAGGGTGAGGAGGCTTATTTATTATTTATTTTATTTTAATGTATTTAGTACAGGGTCTCACTGCACAGATCAGACTCATAGTGTTCCTCCTGTTTTCAGCCTCCCATGTGCTGGCACTACAAGCCCTGTCTCAGTCACTGTCTCAGCGCACCCCCAGGTTGGGGCCAGCACAACATGCCAGGGATACAATCCCTTCCCTGTGTCTGCCTAAGCAGGTATTTTAGTCCACTGAGCTTTAGTCCACTGAGCTGTATGTCTAGCCCGTGAGGGGACTTACTAACAAACACTTTGTTATTTACTTCTATTTGATTGATCCTATTTGAAAAATGGGTTCAAAACAAAACAAGTAAATGTTCTGATCTTTTACAGGCAAACAGCGATCACCTCTTAAACACCCCACTGCAGTACCAAGTAACAGGCTACAACCATCAGTAGTTTTTTTTTTTTTTTTCAATAATAGCCACCATATAATCTGCTGCACATCTTGTAATGTATGCTTCATAATTTGAATGAATATACAAAATTCAGTGATACTTTTTAGACTATATTTCTTAGATTTTTTCCCCTGTGATCATTCACATTCAGGTTCTCTGATAAGTGAAATATAATGGAAAACAGTGCTTCTGTTCATTTACAAGAGTTCACCCTGCTAGGGCTTGTGGAATGTTGACTTTGACATTTGGATGAGCCATTAAATCACTGAAAATAATCTATTAAACTTACTCAAATTCAAATTGATATTTAGAGACTGACTAATTTGAAAAAGTAACTATAGCAATGTACCAAAATTTTAGAGAGGGAAGATTAGGTATATGGTTTTCTAATAATAAGGTGTGCTCAGTAGAGAATAATGCATGTTCAAGGATTCATTCAGAAAAGATTGTACTGGTACTACTCTCAAAACAAAATTGTGTCAAGTCATTGTCATCTGTATTAATGCCTCATCTTATTATTAAGAAACTGAAAAGTTCTTGGGAAAACTACTTTTATTTCTTTATTTTTATTTCTTATCTGGTTTGTTATTCATTTCCTTGAAAAAAAAATCATGACAGTAGAATCTAACTTATTTTTCAAAGACAAAAATACTAGTTTCTTTTAAATAGTGTCTTTCTATTCTTTTAGAATGACTCTTAGTGAAGGTATGTTTTATTCTTTTAAAATTTAATTTTATTTTATTTTGAAGAGTAAAAAACAGAAGCAAAACCAGAAGCCTTTATAGGCGTATGGATGCAACTAGAGGCTATAGTCATAAGTGAAATAAATCAGATCCAAATGTATAAACATTGTATTGTTTTCCTAGTGTAAGAACCTGAAAGGATAAATAAAGCCTGAAATGTATAATAGATAAAACAAAACAGAAAGAAAATGAATTTAAGGATTAAATAACGAAGATGAGAGAAAGGAGAAAAAATAGGCAAAAGGAAAAGGGAAAAATATCAAGTATATATACAGGATGGCTGAGATGATTGTACTCATTATTGCCATCAACTTTTTGAAAATAGAAGTTAATGTTTAGAATTTTCACCTTGACCGACTCTGTATGCTGATATCTGTGATTTGAACAACTACATCGAGGACAGCAATGTGTAAAACAAAACTCATGGTTTAATACCTCTCATCTTGGTCTTTTAAATGTATACTGTTTCTAATATCTTATCAATTATAATCTCTTAAAAATAAATGTTTAAAAAAACAAGGAAAAAAATTAAGATCTCTTGAATGCAAAAGTTAATATTCAATTATTTGTTTAATCTCACATAACTATATCTATTGATCTGAGCAACATATTTGACAATAAAGATAGTGTAACAACCATTGTTAATTAACTATTCCTATTTTCAAAGTCTGTAACATACGTATTAGTGTGTTACCTTATTTCTGTCTTTTTTTTCTATTTGTTTTTGCTTCTGTCTTTTACTCTTCAAAAACTACTTTTAAATTTGTGCAGTCCTACACAGGTGCGATATAAAATGGGGTCGATGTTGTTAATTTTTATTACTTGCCTAAATTTATTAGAATTACCTAAAGATCAATTTGGAAGCATTTTATGATAAATAAAAATGTGTCAGTTGAAAATCTCCACTGATAAAAGTTAATTACTAAGCTAGTGTTCTGTAGAATAGAAATCTTAATTAAATTTCTTTCATTTTCTCCAGATTAAAAAGAAGCATGATTTTGTAAGACAATAGCATTTGCTATATTTTATAAATGTTAACATTTATAGTAAGTTTTAGTGTGCTGTACTGTTCTAAGCATTTGACAAACATAAACTGTTATCATTCTGTGATAGTATAATATCAAATGTAAAAATTGATACAGTTCAAGTGATCATTATGGTACCTGGCTTTACCACAGAAATGATAACAATAATAATAATTTATATTAATAATTTCTTCACAATCTCATCCAGCCTTTGGTTATTTTAAAAAATAGTCAAAATGATCTCAACATATTTTCAAAATATGATAATTACTATCTCCTTTCCTTTCTCTGTTTGTTTCTTTATTATTCTGAATGTTTCAGCCACCACTTATGAAACGTTATTGCATTTGGAAAAAAAATGACTGTTGGCTCCCACCTCTGCAATTTGCTACCCAGATGATTTATAACAGTTCAACTCTGGGAGCTGTTTGCTAATATGTAAGACAGTAAAACTTATAGGGCTCTTGTGAGGATTAAGGAAGATAACACAAAAGAAAGCTTAATGTCATTTCTGGAACATATATAGAGTAACTATTTTTTATTATTTTTATGTGCACTGGCAACATATAACTAGACCTCATTACCAAATTTTTCCCCAAATGTTTGTGAATTTTTTCTGCCTCTCTTTAGGAAGTTAAACTAAGCTTTGAAATGACTGGGTCTCCCAGGATGAGCTCTCCAGATAGATAATGCCGTGTCAAGCAAGGTTGAGGCCCACTCCAGGCAAGGTGATCAGACTCTGATCCGTTAGTGTCTGTCAGAATAAGACTTAGCTTCTATATTTGACTCCCCCAGCTGCTGATTCGATGACCTGGGAAAAGTCAATTGGCTGTTACTTCTGTATCTTATTTTCTTTTGAACCATACCATATATCTAGTAATGCTTCACTATCAAAAACGAAGTGAGAATCTTCATTGCAGGTGTTGACTTCAGAAGCTAAGTGCCAGACAGGCTGGCAGTGTTTCCTTAGTGAACAACAACTGTTGACTTTTTTTTTTCCAGTATAGCATTAAGGTTCCCAGTAGAGGACAAAATTAACTTACAGAAAACTGTTAATAATCACTTCCTCTAGCAAAGCTATAGAAGATTTGGTTAATTTTCTGGATGCTAAGCAGGATGCTTTGGACAACTGTACTGTGCATTTCTGCTGGCCTATGGAAGGGAGCAGATTCATGCTGATCAAGAATAAGATCATGCTTATTCTTTTGTCTCTTTTATCAATTGTTTGTACTCTTTCTCGTCTTAATTTCTTATACATTTCTTTCTTTTTTTCTTCTTCCAATTTCACATTGCATAGAAATGGTAATGGGAGTAATTGGTTGGAAGACAGCACTTTGTATTACAACATACACTGTGAAATTCATCTCACTTTGTTAAGTGAAATTCTGTATCACTTGTAAGTTTTTCTGTTTTAATTGTAATTTGTACTTTCTAAAAAAATAGAAAATTAAATAAAAACAAAAGCTGGATAAAAATTTACTGGATACTATTCAACCATGTTTAAAAGTATAACTATTGGTAAATTCACATATTGTTAATTAAAATAGTTAAGTTTTCAAAAAAAGTTAGTATATCAGTAACTTCATTGCATATCAATCCACTTTATGCAACAATTTAAAATGTGTTGATAACTGTCATTACAGAATGAATAAAAACTCAGAATAATAAATAATGTTATGATTTGAAAGATTAAAGACAAATATCTTTGGCTTAGAGTTTTTGATTTATAATCATATATTAAGATACAAATATTGCTAAAATGATTTAATATTTTAGAGCATTACTTATATAATGATTTGTCAATTGAGAGGCCACCTTTGACACTAAAATATATATTTTATTTCTACAAATTTAACATACCACATAATTTTATCTTAATAAAATCATTGGCAGCTAAGTAACCATATATTTTCTACAGTATTACATTAATTATTAACAGAATATGAGGGCTGGTGAGATGGCTCAGTGGTCTAAAGCACCTACTTAGAACAAGCTTAGCAAA